>QFDT01001891.1:0-13850 GCA_003315915.1 Macrolepiota dolichaula
TCACACCCCTTCTCCGACGATCCCAATATCAGCACAACAACCGTCACTATCATCTCTCCAAGCACGATCGAGCAAGGTCAGGGTTTCTTTGACCTTGAAGATGACATCGAGAGCGAGATGCGGTTCGATGCGTCTGTCGTTCCAAAATTTACAACCAAATATGCCTCCGAATCCGAGTCCGGGGGAGGCGGATTTCCGAGCACAGGCTTTGGGGGAGGTCGAGGTTTTGGATCTTCGGGAGGCCTGAAGACAAGGGGTGCGTTTCTAGCCAATACCGACAACACGCCTTCCACAGAGAGAGATGTATGAAAGAAGGCTCCAGGGACTGAGAAGGTGTAATTCGATTTTTGATGGATCAGGTTAGATTATACATTTATCATTTGGTTCTACTATCTTTTCTCGGTTTACTATTCCCCAGTGACTAGATGTTGCTCTCCATGTTGTTCGAATACCCTAACGAATTTTTATGACTTACCACGACACAACACAGTACTAGAACCAACCAGGCCAAATTTAGTCATACGTTAGGAGTAAACGGTAAGAAATGATCCGATACACCCTATCCGAATCTTGTTCCCCGAAAAAAGCGATCCTGGTTCCACGGACAATGGATCGCTGATACTTAAGTAGAGCAGTCATCAATAGATAGATGAGATGAGAGCACCAAGCATCGCACTAGGAACAGCTTGTCCAATAATAGCTAACCCCATGTTGCCGTCGAGACTCGGGAGCAGAATCTCCATAGGAACGAACAGAAGAGCGGAAGCGGGTAAGTTCTTCAAACTCAGTCAGCCAAGCTGCGTGCTAGCTGCTCAGATCTCAGACCTTTTCAATGATTTGTGATGATATATCCGAGCTTGTCGCAAATCCCAGAACATACAAACATATGTATGTGTAGTCGCCTGGGGGTCCTGATATGCCAGGGCAGCAGATAAACTAAGACACCATTAATTCATTTTCTCGCAGGTGCAACTTTGGTATCGACCAGAAAACCTCGATTCAGTACTCGCTACGTCCCTCCATAATATTTGCAGCAGTTCCACCCACCCGCTATCTATAACTCGTTTGCTCACATATCGACGTGTACCCCACAGCAGCTCTGTGATCAGCATTCCTCGATTGTCCTCTCGCCGCAGTCAGGCCTACCGACGCAGCATGATACGCGACCGAGGTTTTCCTCACGTCCAATCAGGATCCAACTACTGCTCACCGTCTAAATAGTGCAAGTCCCCTAATATAGCCCCCCCCCAGATCCTTACCTTTTTTTCGTGCGGCTCACACGACTCTCGAGCATATTCTAGTCCTCGCTTTGAGGGGAAAACCATATTTAGCACTCACTTTATTGTGACCTTGTGATAAAAGTTCCCACTCTCCGGCCGCGGGCGCTTACAGCCACTTTCTTCCCCCCTCGCGATATGTTGCAGGGACGCAGATCATACACGCCAACTGCAGCGGAGATTCAAAAGGCTACTCGGGCAGTGGTTCAAACACTTGCAGAGCATGGATTCAAATGTTGTCTGATTGGGAGTACTGCAGCTGCGATATACGGTGCTGAAAATCGTAACCCACGGGTAGGTTGTTCCCTCCTCCCAAAATTCTCGCTACGGTCGGAAGCGCAATGAAATTTTCTTAGGACGTAGATGTCATAATTCTCTCCAACTCAGACCAAACCGACCCCGAAACGAACTCAATCGACATCGAAGAACTCAAACTCTTGATCACCGAAAACAACTCCTCCGATTTCTATCTCACACCTTCATTAAACCCAACAGCGACATATCAGGTCCTACACTACGTTCTCACACCCGAGTTTCCTATACCCTCTTCCCCTCTCCATCGAAATTGTAAAGTCGACCTACTCCTCCCCTTGAATATCGGCCTCCCACCATACATACCCCAGGAGAAAATCCACTACGAGGAATATTTCCCCGATATTCCACTGATACCATTCTTGCTTTTGCTTTTGGCAAAAGTAAGAGCATGGGCGGAGCATAGGATCGATGACAGGAGGAGGATGAATGAGAAAGTCAAGTACGACGAGAGTGATATTAGGGAGTTATTGGATTTGGGGGTAAATGAGTATATGTGTAGGGTGGCAGAGCTGAAGGATTGGGTGGAGGAGACTTGGATTATAGATGTGACGAGAGATTATGTCAAACCTATTGTGGAGAGGTTTCCGAGGACAATGAAGATGTGGGAAGAAATGGGTTTTGTGGTCAAGAGTGAGTGGAGTTTGCCTCCGTTATAAGGAATAGTGGAATTATTTGACTAGCACAAATTATGATAACCCTGTTTCGAATTGAACGACGAATATAATTCCTGATTATATGTCGGACTTCAGCGTTGTCGGGGGTGGACACATTCACCAGACCGGGCGAGTTACTCCCAGCCGGCGGTGTACATTCTGCCGACTTCGTCTTGTCACCCCTTGTTACACAATATTCACTTTGATTTACCCCTCGAGGAGATACTAAACAGTGCAGAATCAATAAATCAGGCGAAGCAAGCCTGGGGATCGATTTTTAGCCGGATCCCCCATCATGTTTAACCTTGACCCCTTTTTGAATTCCTTCTATCGACAACTACAGAATAACCAAGATACAGCCAGAGTTTTGATGGTCAACCTGAGGATGCAGACCATTGACCGGTGGATCGGGCCCAGGCGCCCCTCTCCTCCGAGTTCTCTCCGCTGAGCACACATCTCGCTCGCACCTCCTTTGCTGTTTACGTTTTTGGGTTGTTCGTCGCAGTTCCACTCTTCAGCCCCGCAAGAGAATTTCCAAGAGCTACGTATTGGTGATGCACTGTCTGTTAGGCTCTTGAGGTCACCCTGTTTGAGGTTTTGTTGCCCTACATCACGATGTCATGCCGGGGGTTATTTCTCAATCAGGTCACCATCGACAATAGGTACCTCGAGTCTGATGCTACGTCTTCCATGCCAAAGAGTAACGGCGACAAGAATACTTGAGTCTGTAGTGTATACTCCTGCGAGTGTACCGTACCTTCTGCAATGGTGAAGTTGCTAGGTGAGTTCTGATCACGGCCTATGGTTACGCTTGTAACGAGTGATACGTTGATGAGAAAGATGTCAATATCGAGGAGTGTTATCACTATTATTTACACACGATGCACCGGTGAATAATGTCAGTCCTCAAAATTGCCTTCCTTTAACCCGTCTCCCATGACATTGGGTCGATATATCGATACAGTTGATCGCTCAGGTTATGGACTATAGAAGAAGGATTTCGCATTCGAGAATCAGTGATTACTACAGGGGCATTATAACCAGTGTAGCTACAAATTTTCATCAAAACTCAAAACATACAACGATTAGAAGGTTAGTGTAAATTACTGGCTGTGTGAGATAAGGTACCTTTGGGAAGCGTCCGCTGGCGACTCTTATGGTCATATTTGTGCGAGTTACGCGTCTGATTTCGTCGCTATATCCGGATTTCCTATAAAACCCTCAAATTCCATCAGATTAGACATAGAACTGTCTCTATGGTTCAAGAGTCTGCGATATGAGTGTCGACAGCAGGTATCAATCTTCGTGGATACAGTAACGGTCGCGGCCAGCTCCTTTCATCTAGCTATCGTGAAGTGACTGCAGATGCTGTTCATTACCCGATTGCGATCCTCTTTTAAGCCCGCGCCCCTTCACTACTACGACATATTCAAGCCGGTGTACGCAGCATCGTGGTGAATGAAATATGCGACCCGGCAGCTCAGTTTCAAAGGGACTCATGTCCATTGAAGCCAAGTCCCTTCCTCCCCATTGCCCGCCCCTTCTTTCGCCTAATACCTGGTTTTTGCTTTGCTTATGGACTTTCCCGCAGCTGCTACAACATAAAATTACATCGTTTACATCATGAATAGATGCTTGTGCTACATCACCTCCTTTGCTCAATGTGCCGACGTCGCCAAACTTCTTCGACGAAAATTATGTTATTTGTGTGTGTGGTACGTAACGGAGGGTGTATTGACGAGTATATTGGAGTGCACACGATGTTGCGTTTCCTGACTGTATTCATAACAGCCACCCACCGCTAGTGACAAACTACATTATTTGATTAATATCAGCCCACATATCGAGTGCGTTTTGCAGTCACACCATTGTCGTCACTACCATCATTGTGATTCCAAGGGATAACAAAAGGGACAGAGCATCAGCCGTAAATTCTCAATCCCATATCAATACTTGTACAGCAGCCGTAAGAACCGCGATTTCTTCCTTCACATTCATGAAACTCAACGTTGGCGAGGACCATCAGTTGCCACACCTGGCGTATTACTCTCAACAGGCTTTGTACATCCCGCTGAATTCCTTGCATTGGCCAGCGGAGCGCAATATCCAGTCGCTGTGCCAGAGAAAGCTATCGAATCCCGTCAGATATTGAGTTTAACATAAAACAAAACAAGGGAATTGGACGCATACACAATTTGACGTCGACTTGCTTCTTGTCCGCGACCACCGCACCGGGTTTATCTAGTATAGCAGAGAACGCAAAGGCAGTCAATGTTAGTTACCCGTCATGACTCTCAGGCCTGGGCGCTCGCAGAGTGACTGACTGATGAACCCAGCCCAGGTTGCTCCTTCTCCAGAATTCTCGCCACTGGGCATGCAACGAGTTGCTGCTGGGGCACCTCCCTCACTATTCGTATTCTTCGGTTGCTCATCGCAGCTCCAGCCTTCATTCAGCATCGCCGAGATAAGAATTCAGTAAAGCGACTCATATTGCACAATGGACGCACCAGTATTGGGCTCCTTGGGCCACCCAGTTTGTGGGGTTGTCGCACTACACCTGTTGGGTGATTTACAGTCCGACAGGGGACGGAGACCCGCGTTTCTGTCCACAGTGACCGTCCATGGGTTTGCACGGTTTGTCTTACCTATACCAATGCGAGTAATTAAGCATTACTTGTTTTGTTGGGAGCGGAAAATAAGAAAAACATACAGTAGACGTAGTAGCACCAATTCAGGCAGACATTCGGGTACCTCAGATGGCGGAAGTTATTCTTTGGCCCCCGATGAAAATCAAGAATCAGAATACTCACTTGGAGCAATCTATAGTGTAGACCGGGTTTGCCTCTGGGACGAGGACCTCATCTGCTAGAGTTGTGTTCCTAGCAACTAGTGCAGCAAGGTCACTGAAAAATATAGCGATAAGGGCGTCACAACCTCTGTATAATGATACACCATGTGGACTGAGAACCGTACTCAACAGCAGCACCCGCAACAAAGTTGAAGGTGACAAGAGAGAAAAGAGCTAAGAGGAGAGCTTTCATCGTTTTCTGAGTTGTCGATACCATTTCCACATGTGTCTTATATACGTTTCTGGTGACGCTGAATATGGCATCCAATAGTCTGCTCAAAAGCACCAGAAGACCTGGATCTAGGGCAGAGGCAATACCTCACTGTCTCTTGCGGCTTCTGTCGTGAATATCGGACAGCGCACAAAACTGAAGAGGGATTGCATCGACCTCACAAGACCTCCTGTACGTCAATCTATGCCATACTTGATCATAGCATATACATCAGAAGCAGGCCACTAATTGTTGATGGATATTGTGCGGCAGTGCATTTGCATTAGTATTCCTCAAATAGGTTGGCTGGACTTCTTCGAAGGTATTTCTAGAGAAGTTCCGCTAGCAAGTCGGCCTCGTTTCACACTTGTGCGGGCTATATGTGTCATACCTTTGTCCAAAAAATTAAGTTTCTAACACATTCCGGCTTCCAGATCGTCTTCAAATCATATACCATTCTCTAATAAGAAAAGTGTGTATTTGAACAGCATAGACCACCTTGACAAAAAGGGAGCAACTACCCAATTGCCTTGGCGTAGATTGTGAGGTCCCAAGACCACTTTGTCAATGCAGAGCTTTCATGAAGGCCAGTGTGATCCTGTCACGTTGGAGTGACACCTCTGTGTGAAGAAAAGCACGTGACAGGTAATGATGATGATGAACTCCCGATTTCTATACCGCTACAAGCGCTGCGAAGATTATCATTCGTTACAGAGGCTACAGAGAGCAACTTGTTCCAGAGGCGGGTACGAACAAGAAAGTGCTCATACCAGCAGAAATCCTTCAGGATCTTGGAGTACATTGCGTCCTTTTGTCCAACTAGTTCATTGAAAATAACCGATTTTTTTGTTTGATTCAAATTCACACTAGGTACAACTACTTATTTCTGCTGGGCCGGCAAGTCATGCAAACCATGATAATATTGAAAAAATATTCAAATCATTTTGCTTGAGAATCATACTTCATGAGGAGCCAATGGAGAATGATAAGAAACTGAGGAAACTTGACTACACACTTCCGCGCCCTTGAAAAGAAAAGCGAGCTCTTCGGTCGTGTCATCCAATGCCGCACTGACCATGGATACCACGGCGAATACCACAGTATGACTACAGCTCCCACGTCCCATCTGAAACCATTGCATGCCCATATGGGGAACCAGAGAACGCATACTTCGCTCATGCCTAAAGTACGAGAAGTTCCCAATACCCTGTACCTACCCGATATCCTAGGGGCCAAGGACGGGGTTGCAGCCCTCGCTGACTTCCTAGAGAAATCAGGCGCCTTCGCCAAATCTGCAAAGGGTTCCTCAACTCAAACCACACCCACTATTGACGACGGTCCTATTGAGACCTTTCGGGGGGAAGACCAAGAGGGGTAAGCTGACCACGATCCAATACAAGTCTGACACTCTCTCCCACGTCATTTTTCCTCTCCTCTCTCTTTCAGTTTCTTCTCGTTATGTTCACCAATAGGTTAGGCTCCATGATCATATGTCCGACACCAGTATACAACGTAGATACCACAACTCGCACAACAATGACCTCCACCAAGTAGCTCTGCATTACAGCTCAGTATCATTACTTCATACAGCAGACAATCCCCTGCCGAGGGGCGTAGTTACAATCCTGTACACGCTCACCGCGTCTTAGCATATAAAGCTCAGGCTAACAATTTTGAACTGTGTTCGACGTTTACATTCAGCAAATATGAGTACATGAACATAGTGTACTTGTGTTCGACAACACGACAGTTGACGAACACCAGGTGAGACTTCTCTTTTATATACTGCTTCATCGTACTCCTGACTTTCTAGGAGACGACCCCTCTTTCCCAATACGACGCTACCACCTCTCGATACTCTGTTCTCTTCTATCGCACGGGGCATTGAGTGAACTATATTCTCACGTGTTGATTTCACTTCTGCCAGCAACTTTGGGATTAAGATTGTCACAACACCCAGTCTTCTAAAAGTCTAGTCATAGATTATGCACATAAATATACAAGATATACACCTGAGATATGTAAGGAAACCGTAGCCCAATAAAATCCCTCAAAACCTTCAGGCAGCTAAGTCAAACTCAAGGACTTCAATGGCCTTCTCGTGTCGAGGAATCATGTTGAGGCGGAATGCCACAGGTGAGCGACCAGAGAGCCCATCATATTCCTTCGTATCGATTGGCTCGCCTGGTGCCTCTTCCATCTTGAAAGCCCAGAGCATACGCGATACCGCGAGGAAGATCTCGTGCTCAGCAAGCCACATACCCGGGCAGATACGGCGACTGGAGTGGGAAATAGATGAGATCAACCAATTCAATCCATAATAATTTTACACGTACCCAGCACCAAACATCCAATGGTCACGCTCCATTGCGTTAGCATGGTTAACGGATTCGGGTGTCAAGGTCTTATCATTGATGTAGTGGTCAGGCTGTTTCAAATGGTGCGTCAAATGAAGTGGCAAGAGCCGGAAAAAATGCAGACTCACATTGAAAGTGTATGGATCAGAGTGCCTCTCAGGATCGTGGTGCATGGTCCACTATGGGTTGTGCTCAGAATAATTGGGGAAAAGACGGATTTTCGACTCACAGTATTCAATACAACAGGGGTGCCCTTGGGAATAAACTGACCCTGATACGTAAAATCTTCGACATTGACATGAGGGGTGCCGAGCCAGAATGGGTTGTGACACCTTTCGACTTCCTATCAGGGCCAGATTTAGGACGGGGTTTAATCAGTATCCAATAATAGAACATCGCCCATATGATATGACCCTTACTTTGATGATTGCACGAATGTATGGCAAGTCCTCCTGATCCTCGATTGTTGGTAAGCGATCGCGGCCGACCACTCGGTCCAACTCTTCGTGTGCTTTTTGCTGGACGTGTGGGAGGGAGGGAATCGTAGCCAGGAACCACTGCATAATCGAAGCCGTCTAAAAATGAAATCATCGATGTAATGAGCAACTCTCAGCATGATGTTGCCCAGAAAAACACTTACACTTTCAACACCACCAATCATGAAAGCGCAACACAGAATGGCCATGTCTAGGAAGTCCAGATCTTCCTTCTCCCGGATCTCTACCAGCGTCTTGGCCAGACATTCGGGGACGTCCTCGCCGCTTTTCATCCTAGTCTCAAACTCTCGAAGCATGCCACCATAGGTCTCCACTAATTCCGAGTGGAGGTTCTTTCCACGAGTGGTCATGCTGTTCGGAAGGTGCTGGAGGATGGGCACAAAGTCGACCAAGTTCGACATTGGTGCTGTACAGTTCCTACACAAGACTCCAATATCAGATCAACTGAACACGGATTAGGTATGAGGATACTAACATGAACTCTCGGGACAGCCTGAGGCCTCGTGTAACCAAGGGATGGTCAATTGTATCCGTGCGAATACCATAGGTGATCGTCAACATAGTGTTAAGCGAGCACCGTCCAGCATGTTTCCTGGGGTCAACCGGGGAGTTCTTCGCCTGTCCGTATGCGTACAGGTTGTGAACGAACACGGTCGCTTCGCGATCGATGACATGGGCATATCCATCAATGGCGGCTTTGTTGATCCATGAGGTCGCGATCCTACGATGCTTTCTCCTACAGTGACGTTGATCAATATTCGTTTGAACCAATAAAAGTGAACAACCCACCATTTGTTATCGTAAGGAGTCGTGGTGACTCCACGACCGGCGAAGATGTGTTTAGTCTTGACGAACATATCCTTCCGCGAGGAGAAGATAGCACCGTTGGTGACCATCAAATCTTTCGCAACGTTGGGGTCGGAAATAACGATGAACAAGTTATTACCCAGCCAGACAGAGTACATTGGCCCATAGCGCTTGGCCCAACGGTCAAGAGCCAATTCGGGGTAACGAACAAGGTATGGGAACGAGCCTTGTGTCCGTGTGAATTATAATTCGGGGTGGACGAGTCATTGATCACTTACCGACTATTGGAAAGCCAATGGGGCCGGCGGGGATGTGGTTACCATCCTTGTCAACAAGCTTGTGCTTGCAATAGGCTCCATATAGAACATAGGTGGTACTGATAGCTAGAACGGCGAGCAAAACGAACTGAGAGCTGATATTTATGGTTGACATTCTGGGGATGAGGCTGGTTGTGTAAGTGGTGGTGGAAGTCATGTCTGTAGAAGTTGGAATGTTTTGGTCTGATAACCACTGGACTACTCACAGCACCTTTATACCTAAGTTGTTTGGCCCTGTAGGCTGTTCAGGCTCGCGAGCCGATTATATTTTGGAGCACGGTATGCCTACTCCATGGTATCCGGGTTTAGTCGGGGTAAGGTACAATACCCACTTTTGCAGATGTGCGTCGTACCCACCTATGATATTGTGAGAAATTTGGGCTTCTTTATCTGATCCGTCATTATTGCGCTTCCCGCACTGACTTTCCGATGTCAGCTCAAAAGAAATAGTTGCTAAAGGACCCACTCTTCGCTCATGAAGCACTGATTTTTAGTGACTGGCAGTACACAAAACTGTACTGTGACTTGCAAGCATGTACAAATGGGCTGGAATGATCATCGCTTCCATTCCCAAAAAATGGGAGAAACGTAAGTGCTCCCAAGTCGGAAGGGTGCATCGCAGCAGGATACAGGAAGATGTTATCTCATAGTATTGAGCATAGCACCAAAGACCTGGCGTTAGGGATGCTCCCCGGACTCAGAAGTACATACATGTTTGTTGAATCATGGAGGCACCGATCGATAAAAATAGTTATGATGACTTGGAATTGAACGCCGGGTCGCTGGCAAGCCTTGGCAATTCCGGCACATGCGCGCCGATGGCAGTAACTCCTTTGTAGACGAATACCGAGGCATGTGTCACAGCTCATGAATAGGTGATGAGAGTGTAGCGGAGGGAAAGTACCCTAACAGTACTACTGCCTATGACATTCGTACTGATGCGGTGCTAAAACCGAAGAAGTAAGGGTGCTCCACAACAATCGCACTACGCAACTGCACTCATGGAGAGAGCCGTAGTGATCTGTCAAAAGGCAGGGATAACCGGTGGAACACAAGTTTGAGACTCGGGTCGAGTGCAGAGGTCTTGGAATGGATGCGTAGGTAACGACACGACAAATTGTATACGCCGTCCATGATCCGAGGGACTTGTGTGAAACATGTGAATAATTAGCGGGGCACGATGTCAAGTAGGCCCTTCGCCCATTCATGTCGAATTATGATATTATGATATATTATTAGCACAATAATCGAATGATTCGATTTGAGAAAGGGGTGGGTGGGTATATGGACAGGTTCGTTCGTAGTCGGAGGAGCCAAAGCGGATAACTATGTATCTCTGTTTCCAGACTTTTCTAGTTTAAATCTTATTTGTCCATTGACGCACTGTTGTAGCCTTCTGTTAATCCACCCAAACTTCGAAAAACTCCGTTTCAGTCGTGAGCCTTTCGCCGGCCCGGGTTCCATATGATTATATATATCCCTGTCCTGAGTGTGACAAGCCAGGCAGTGTGAAGAGTTGAGATATTGAATAAGAATCTGAATGGCGTAGCGGAAATAACAAGCACATGGGCTTGGTCTGGGCTGGGTGCTGGGAGATCGGTAGCTAGGGAGGTACCAAAATTCAGGTTTATGATACTAGGGGAGCACCAATGGGTTAACCGCCGTCCGCCAACACCATCACCTCACGTCACTCGTGGGAGATAGCGTGTGTGAAATAGTAGAATAAAGGAGATAGTCCATAATCGAAAAGAAATTGAAGGGAAGAGGCCAGCGTTAACGTTGATGGCAGGCGATGACGTGCTCATGACAATCACAAAAGTCCTCTGCTCGTCTCTCCTCATGCGCAGCACCTTCCTGTCCTCCGTTAGTCTGGCAAACATGTTCCGGGCTCGATCGATTAATGAATTTCATTGGGCATAACGTTCTTAGGCCCTTTTGAAACCCGCTTCATGAAACTCTGACGGTGGGATATCTTTCGCGCAACAATGGGGAAGTATACCATATGCAGACAATATGGAGTAATGGTTGCCTTCAAAAGTGGTAAAAATAACCCTGCGGGACGTTGGACAAGGGTCGTATACTTTGCACACCCGTGCAGCCGAGGGAGTTACTTGGGCTTTCAGAGTTCCATTCCCTTTCCCTGAAGAACAAGCTTGCACCTATTCTTGGAGCCGGTCGGAGTAAGGATGGCACCAGCTTGAACATTCCCCTGTGGGGTAATAAGGGTAGCTGAGCGCCCCCATCAATTCGCAGGAACCCTGTAGGACATGCATCACTTGGAAAGGGTTGAAGCTGCCACTCTAGGACTATACGATCCTCTCGTCATGAGCTCGTAGCCTAAGTGTCAATCAGAGGATAGTACTCTCACTCCAAATCCCACACAGGACATTATCCGATTTGGTACTGTCGCCTCTTGCATACTACTTATGCTGACTGCGGTGTGTATGACATTTACAATTGGCGAGGGCTTTGTTTCAATATAGCAGAAGGGAATAGAGGCTGATTTGTCATGGATTTATACTGCGTGCTTCGAGGGCAAAGTATATTGCGCTTTACTTAAGGAGGTGGATCGGGGGCCGTCCACGCACGTCCCTGAAGATCTTGGCACCGACTCGGAGACAATCCGCCTATTTATAGCAGAACTACCATAATTGGAATTAAAATAACCGACAGAGGTGTGTGAGTTATCTCGGGGTCGGGGAGGAGTTGCTAGAGTACCTCCTCTTAGCCTGTGTTCATGCATGACCACATACAACGACCCCTCAGACATTTTGTGAGCAGAACATAAGAATAAAACGTATTGATAACAAAGATAATTGCGAAGCCACTAGTTTGATTCAAGGATATCTTTGTGGGAACAGAAAAGTCGGCGGTATGTGTCCACCGCTTACATAAATACGGGCACTATTTGCCACCATGATGAAGAATGAAGTGACCAACACTTTGCTCTCACCAACAAGGAACTCATGTCGTCGATGGCACCCTTGGAGTCAGTGTACTAGACCCAGGCGTCCTCGATACTTCATAATTGAGTCGATGGCTCTACCGCGGCTCTACCCCTCCTCCGAAACAGCGTATCGTCTACTTCCTGTCTCTCACAAGACCCTTCCGTGGCATTTGTAAACTAGGCCATCCTTGAAGCCCAGGTGCGCCACGGGATAGGTAACCGTCACAATTGTGGAAAGCTGTATGGGTTCACTTTACTCCAAGTTCCATGACCTTTGACACATTTGATCTAGGGTGGTGCTCTGGTACAAGTATATCACCCCTATTTTCTCTTGGGTGGATATAAATGATGCTCGGAGACCTGACAGGTGACCTGACGGGCGTCACGATCACCAAAATATGGCGGGGGATTGCCCGCCCCTAGAGCAACTTGCAAACTGGGCTGAAGAGCTATCGAGACTGGTAACAACTCTTTTTCTCATCACTCCAATGGTTGCGACGGAAACTGGCACGGTTATGATCCCAGTCAGGGAAAGGCACCTTCTTCAAGCTTCATTGATGCATAACATCAGTCCTTCCCAGCAGAATTCAGGAATTCGACCGATTTGTTATTTTCCATGTTCGCACAATGTTCAGCAAAAAACTGCCCTGCATCCTGGCCTGCTCCATATGTCACCACCTCCTAACCCCTCCGCCGCCGCCCGTAAACACCGGTTCCACATTGTGGTAGCCGCCAGCTTCGCTAACGAACGCAAATCTGTCTACATAATCCGATCCCGGCCCCGTCGTGTAAATCTGGGGTTTCCTGTATAGTAGTAGCTCCCAAGAACCAAGATATATTCAATTAATCTTCCATCCTTATGTTCTGATACGCGAAGGGGTAGTTTCCGCCCAAGGAATATATACTTCCATAAACCCGACCGACAACCTGAAACGGAGTGGAGCAAAATTTCTTCTCGCCTCCTTGAAACTTGTGGTATTAACCGTGGACCAAACTGCATTTGGATGGAATTTTTTTATTCAACCGCAGGGTTGAAATACTTCCCCCCCACAGAGTCTGTCATGGTTCACCGGTCTCTCGACTCCCGCAACATCATAAGATGTGGGCTCATATGCTTACTTTTAGCTTTGATGTGACAGCTATGACGATACCGGCCGACTACTACCGATACCAACTGCTCTATGTGTTAGCCGTGCCACTTGAACATGATTTATAAATTTAGACTTTCCAACAGTAGAAATTCCTGTGACATATCCTGTATATGACAGCGTGCCGCTGCCGCTTTGTTCGGCGTTCAACTAGGGTCCACGGACAGTAGCGATAAATCTCAGAGAGAATACCCTTTCGACGTGGTGGGTCACAACTTCACCCTCCAGAAATTTCAGATCCTATCATGATATTGGTTTTCCATAGCACTAATCTTGTCTAGCGTTCTAATCATCTTCTCAGGGTGGGGTTTCTGTGCCGACTCTGAGACGTCACCACGGCCAACTACGACCATGATCGAGGCACCTGAGTAGTCCTGCCCCCCTTGACAGCAGACCTGGGTGAGTGGTGAATTAGACAATTAACAATGCCCTGGGAGATCACTCCCGTTTGCATCGTTCCCAGCTCATGACCG
>QFDT01001892.1:0-14716 GCA_003315915.1 Macrolepiota dolichaula
ATACAAGCCGTCATACTGTATACGTCCGTATACGGTTACGTTTATCCATGGTGTTATCAAGTGGCGTAGAACAGCCTCCCGAGGGCCCAAATTTATCCAGTTCATCACCGCAGACGATTCCCGCTCATACATAAATTTTTTCCTGACTACTGAATGGCACGTGGGGCAAGCGTCAAGAGAAGCCCGGGATGGTGTTGCGATATAATTGATTCATAAAGCCAGGGCTGTTTACGTTGAAGATTGTGAAACTTGAACCCTGTACGACCGTATGCGTACCCGATTCCGCTACACACAACAGCATCCTCTCCCCCCTTCGGCATCGGTGGCCCATAAGTACAAGTATGACAGTTCCAAATTTGAAGCTCAAGTCATGCATCATGTATCATACCTCTTGATTTCATCAGTCATGAACATTCCATATTCAGGGTTCAGCCGCCGGCCTCAAGGCCTCAGGGTTGCTGTTATTCAATATACCCCCGAAATCAGAATCAGAACACACACGTTTGATAAATGAACGAAACGCACACATTCGAATAGCAAAACGTCACGGGCTCTCGGGAGACGTTGTGAGGACAACTAATTATTGACGCAGAGATCATCCTTCTAATGATTTTTGCTTTCAAAGTAGCTGTTAAACCAGGAACAACGGAGAGCCTCTGTCAAAAACCCGCATAGACGCTCTCTGAGGATCAAGTAAGAGGGGATGCTTCCAAATCCCAATACACCCATTATGAACCTTACAGCCACAGTACAACATCGGAATTGATAGATTCGAGAACCGGCTGAATGGAGACACCTGACAGCATCCCAAGACCGATGGTATATTTGACGTCACCTGATGGTTCTGACATTTTGGGGGGGGGCCACGAACAGGGTTCGGAACATTCGATTTCTAGGCTATAACCGGGTACCCGAGGGGGGGACTGGAAGCGGCCTAGCCTCGAAAGCCTAGTGAGGGTATCAACTTTTGATCAAGACGCGTCTCGCCTAGTGGCCAGGCTCAACGAGTGACGGACGAGATGGTTGGTGTGTGTGTGACTCGCTAACTCGACTCGCTAAACGAAGCATGCGTGGCAGCTACAAGTATAGCCCGCACACCCGCACTCTAGGTTTCTGAGCGACATCATCGTAGCCAACGGAAGGAATAATGTTCCTGGTAATAATCACGAGAGAAACTATCCCTCGGACAAGAACACTTCACCCCCTTAGCCTAGGGATGTGTTACGTGTGTCCCTTCCCCCCCGATTCCGACTATCATCCAACCGAACCAATGCCGGTGAACGTGGAATTAAGACCCGTGTTTTTCTGATTTTTTTTTGTTTGTTGTGGTAGCGGCCCTGTCGTGGCTCGGAGTGACGACCCTGCCGCCACGCCTCACACATGTCCATTTTTGTCAACGATCACTAGGCGATGATGCATTCCGATATTGATGGGGAAGGGGGAGTATGGTGAATCCCTCCAAACACGAGGCTCACACACAAAAAAGCGCTGGAGAGACCCTAAAATACCGGCATGATTACGCTTTGACATGCTTGACAGCCAAAACTCAACACACCTCCGAAGAGCCGTGTCACGACACATACAGAGGGTATATCCAGACGGGAACGGAGAGTGGCCGAGGCATTGTCACCCTGTGTCACCACTTCCCGCCTCCGAGGCCCGATTCACCTAATTAGGTAAGACCCGAATCTCGGGAGCTCGGGATTGAGAAAATTAATATTGAATTATTGATTATTGCGGCTCTGTGAGATCCGCTTTGTTGGTACACCAAAAGTCCATTTGCCCCAAGCCACCTCCGAGAGCTCCACAATACATTGCCGCCTTGCGCTACTCACACACACACACACACACTGCATACCACGCCACCACCACCATCCGCTCCGCTCCGTGCTCCGAAATCGAACTTTTTGTGCATTCGTTCGAATGTCAACGAGTCACGGATACCTCCCGAAAAATAAAGTTTGCGTTACGATGTAATGGACGGACTAGTAAGTGCCACACACACACACGCCAATATCGAAATGAAGAAAAAAAAAATAAAAACCGTTTTGGCGTATTGAAGTTTACGCTATGATGCTCCAAAGTCAACATCCCTGAGGCTTGAAGTTTATTCATTAGCTTTGCCATAAACACTTTAGTCACACCCATCTATATCTCAGTATCCACGATATGTATATATCGACCCCGCATGAGATAGAGATACTTTTTAATCATGCTCCGTGCTCTCCAATCTTCCCTGCCCTGAGTAACCCACCCTCCAAAAGGAGTAAACAAGAGGGGGGAGGAAGGTGAAGGGGGAGGGAAGATTCGAGAACTCGAAGAAGCCGCAATAAGCTCCTACGTCCATACCCTACCCCAGTGCAACTACCCCACCACCGCCAATGATGCACACGGGGGCACAACAACGTAGCCCATGGATCACGGCCTAGGGAACCAGGTACGGTTTTCACACACACATCCACCACGGGCCCTTTCTCTCTCTCTCTACGTTCACCTAGAGACCCCCAATCTCTTCTCTCTCTCCCCCGATAATTTAACGTTTCGGGAAAACAGCTTATTCCGAGCTTTGGAGGCGGTGGAGAATACATAGCACAGCACGGACCACCTGATACAAACAAAAAGCTGTACAGTCTATTTAAAAAAAAAACAAAGAGTGCCCCTCGTAAGCGGTTTCCCGTTAGGCCGGTGGAGGGAAAGGGAGAGATCATAACCCCCCCCCCTATCCCGCGGAGATCTAAACACCGTTCTTCATCAATTCAAAACATGATCAAAGATCAAAGGGAAAGAAGGCGCAAAAAAAAAGAAAAGGTTCGCCTGGGACCCGTGGTTTATTAGTACCAATGGCATGGCACACTTCTGGATCTTTCCTTCCAAGGGGGGCATAGCCCTATATATATATAACAACAACAGCTCCGGACGGCCGGATCCGCCCGAGTTGGGGAAGGGGGACACAGTGTGATATACCTAACCAGGTTCTCTCCCTCTCCCCAAAGCGAGGAGAGTGGCTTTTAGCTTTTTGGACTTGTCGTGGGAGAGTTGAATCTCGGCGTGTGTGTGTCGGTACCTTTCATAGCTCCCCCCCAACCCCCAGTCTCTCTCTTCCTAAGTATAACATAGAAGGGTTTCAATAGCTCAGCGGCATAGCATCCGGCCGGACTTTTTTTTTTTGCGTTAGAAGGGGGCTAGGCTTCTCTCTCTCTTCCCATCCCTTCTTATACACTATTTCTATGATACGACACAGCTCTTGTCTTGTACCGCTAGATCTCCCTTTGTCCAAATCCTGAATCACGGTGGCAACGGGGGGGGGGATTTCGAAAGGGATCGAAGAAGAGAAGAACCTCACGCGAGGCGAGAGGGAGGGAGAGACGAAGAAAGAGAAACACCGGTTGTTCGTTCGCCGGGGCCTATACCATATCCATTACCGTACAATACAGAAGGGGAGATAAGAGACTCTCTTTCAATCGAACGGACTCAGGGTCAGTGTTCTGCTCTCCGATCTGCTCTGATTTGATTTGATCTCGACTCACCTTCCACAACTCCCTTCTCTCCTTTTGGTAGCTTTTCTTTATTATTATAGGATTACGTTTTGTAGTGTGTTCACATGTTCTCGTTGTTCTCACATATACTACATATACTTGGGCTCAGATCTCGCCCCCCCCCCGGGCCCGTGTGATGTTTGTGTGAAATACAATACATACGATCAATGTAAATCCCAAACACACAGCGCTTTCGCAGCGGGTTTTTGGGTTAGTGTGTTGGCGTAAAGATGACCTCATATTTATGTACAAAGGACGCACTGCGTTGGACAATAAGGGCAAGTTCAAAGACAAACCCAGATTCAATAGCTCAAAACACGACTATAGGGTGCGTTGCGTGATATACTCCGATTCATGAAAATTCTTCTCTCGTAGACTTTATAAAAGTACATACAAGGATAAACTATTCAACAGAAGAGAAGAATGGTTTTGATCTACACAGGAAGAGAGAAAAAAAAAGAGAATCCATCGTAAAAGCCCACCAAAAAGAGAATGGAATAATGAGTACTAGAAACGACTCTATTCGTTATCCGACTGTCGAGCGAGGGGGGAAGATGAGGGAGAGTTAAGTACAAACAAGGGGTTGGGGTGTATTTTACTTTACTGTACGTCGGAAAGAGGTGGACGAAGAGTAAGGAATAATTGATATTGCGTTTAGAGAGGTATGCATGTTGTTGCGTTCTTGTCGATGGAAGCGTTCTTGTTGTGTTGTGATACAATTGCAGCGAGAGAGACAGAGATGAGAGACCAAGAGACCGAGAGAAGAGTAAGAGTGCCAATAACGTGAGGGAGATGGGGGGTAATAAGTGTAGGAGATAGTGAGGGAGGAGAGGAGGGGGGATGCGGGAGAAAAGCGAAGATGCATCGAATAAAATTAACATTAAAACAAGCGTTGTTGATGTCGTCGAGGAAAATGCGAAGAGAATTTTGTCGTCGTCTCTGGGTGTGGATGCAGGACGGAGCGGAAAGGGAGAGGGTAAATGCGTTCATGGCCAGCCGAAACACCAAAGGGGAAGAGGGTAAGCGAGCTTTTCTCCACATCAAGAAGCGACCCAAAACTGCTCGCAATGTCCAAAAAAAATACGAAATAACATCGCTAGGCCTCGATACTGATACAGGTCGAGAGCCCGCTTGGAACATAGGGCCTAGGCTGATCAGAAGATCGGCGTCGCATGGGCTTGCCAACGGCATGAACACGATTGAGCAAAATCCCAGCAACGATTCTCGCCCGAGCCTCACGCTCCTTGACGGCGTTCGCAGTGGCATTAGGAGTAGGGGCAACGACAGGTGTAGAGACACGTTGCACAGGTGCAGGACTCTGGGGCCGGACTCGGACCCTGATCTGTTCATGCTGATGACGGTGCTGCTGCTGTTGCTTCTGGTGCCTTTGAATATCGGCCGGGGCAGCAGGAGGAATATGAATAGTGTATGGCATGGAAGCAGGGCGAGCGGTCATGCTGCGAGTGGAAGCAGGTTGGTGGTGGTGATGAGGGGTATTGTAGAGAACAGAAGAGGCCTGTGCGAGTGGTTCTGGCTCCTCAGCAAAGGGGTCGAACTTGACTCTCTGAGGCTGCATGCGCTGGGCGTATGCTGGAGGAGCAACGCGGATAGAAGCCGAGCGCTTGCGACCGGTGGTTGCACCAAGACCCGGGGGGTACTTGGAAGGCGGTGGAGCATTGTTATAGGTGCCAGTAAGATTAAGGAGAATTGTGGAATGTGCATGAGTGCGTGAAACGGAAGAGGCAGAGGCATGAGAGGCCCAGGCGGAGGAAGAGTGGGGGTGAGCAGCGGTGAAAGAGGTGTGGATGGTACGGATGTAGTGGACTGGAGCGGCGGCCATGATAGCAATAAGAGATTGAGAGAAGAGGAGGAGAACACCAGGGACGACGAGGGGACAAGGTGTGGAGGTGTGCAAGTGCAACATCTCCGTCTTAAGTATCTCGGCGGAACAGAGTCCAACATTCCCAGATCAGATCTCAGCGCCCCCCCAGATTCAATCTTGCACGTGCATGTCACGTAGTCACAGTGTCTCAGGACCGCATGGGCCAGGTGCCGGCAGAAGAAGAGAGCCCCCATGACGTCCTCCATCCCCCATCAAACTTTGACAGACATCGCCCCTTCGAACGATTTCCACAATAGTCCATATCCCTTTAACAGCCCACATGACCATTGGACTTACAAGCGTTGGTAGGCCAACAACACAATGTCACAAAAATCTCTCATCATGCCATTACTTCTACCAAGTACCGCCGTCCCTTCTATCCCTCAACAATCACCCTACCACACAACCCTGCACAACCCCTTGTTTTCACGAAAAAGTCACAAAAAGTGACACATTCTGATGCCAGCATCTGTGCATGTGCCCATTGAACGCTTTTAGCACAACGCTCATGAAGGTGCATAGATGCCCCGACCCACCGCGCACCTTGGCGGAAGTACCTTTGTCCTTCCCCCCTCTCACAGGTCTAGTGACTAGTCTCAGTCAGCGATCTAGGCTAATCATTCGAACAACGACTAATAAGAGTCTTGGATGGGAGATGAGATTCCCGAGCATCTTCCAAGCTGAGAGAGATGAGTAAGTGGCATCACTGTCATTCACTAGAAGACAACTCTTCGATTGTGCATTACACGCCACTCTTTATCCCCAAGAACAAAAGACGTGGTGTACGACAGCCCCTTGTGCTAAATCTGTCCCTCTCATAAACATTGACCTCTGTCGCTTGTCCAACCGCCCCCCTTCGGACCCGCCCACGTCAATCCCCGTTACCTTGTATCTTTGATTTACAGTCATCCGCAACGTGTCTATCCGTTTCCCTCCCCACCCCACCCTAGAAGTAAGCACCTATACCATATTCTGAATGAGTATATGACCCCCTTGTGACCCTTCCGAATGGCCTAGAAGATCGAAACATGACACAACACAAATCAATTGAATTTCAAAACTTCAGACGATCGTCCAAATGTGAAATCCCCGAGAACTCTAAAATTAGGATAGGAGAGGGGACTTGGGTTCTTGGACAGCCCGAGTCCGATTTTGATTATGCTGTGTGGGGATAAGGTTAATGGATGCACCGCCGTTCAAGTCCAGAACCTATCGATCCCTTTATTCATTATTCGTGGGTGATCTGATAACGAATTGGATGTATTCCAGACCTGCTCTAGTAAAGGGGAGAACGACCTTTGAGGAATAAGTTTAACAGAGGGTATTGGTAAGTGTACTACATTATATTCTTGATACAAGCACATCCTTCTCCCGCCAAGTCACCCAACTCAAGTTGACCGGCTGATTATCCAACCTATTCCGCCTTCCCCCCCACCCCCCGATCAGAATACACACCCCACAGGTGTGAAATATATCAAAAGCTTACGCCTATCATCACTCAAATGCGCGTGATCAGTAAACGGAAGTTCGAGAATCGTGATGACTCCAAAAAAGAAACGAGAGACAGAGGTGGGTTACTCTCCTCGAAACGGTTCTAAAAACACTGCTCGAGCCTCGATAGTCCCAAATTCTATTCGCCCCACCGGCTTTTTACTTCAGTCTCACCTTGGTACTCGAGGGATATTGTCCAAAATCCACGGAGAGAAGCTTCAATTATTACCGCGTCCCCTTGACTCCCCCCCAAACTAAATCCATCCATCTATCGACTCTGCACTCAATCACCCAACACAAGCGCTTTACGTTCCGTTCCGGAGTCTATCGTACCTTTACTCTATATCTGTCCCAAGAAACACACACACCACCACTAGTAGGAACCCTAGTACTCGCTTAACAGCAACAATCTCACACATACACACACACATCCGAACATTCGGAACATCGCTTAAGTTGCTATATCTATACGTTTATGTACGAAATTGTATATACATACGGGGTGTTAATTGCCTATTGTGGTTAAGCGAGAACGGGTTTGAAGAGGGGAGCGGGTTTGAAGAGGGAATATAGAGAGCCACACCCGCGATCGGAGGTGGGCCTCTCTTCCTTCTGTCGTTGTTAAGCGGATCTAAGTGGCAGAGTGTGCCCGTTGATGTCGATGTGAGATTGTCGTTTGGTATGATATCCATCTTATCTCACGCAGAGTCTCTTTATGCTTTCGCCAACGAGTGAGTAGGTAGAGAGTTCTTTGAAGTGGGAAAAGTGCGCGTATATGAGTGGGAGGGGGGGGTAGGTGTATCAAGATTATATAGGGTTTGGAGGGGTGTGTTGTTTGTTGTGCGATAAGCCCTCAAGTTCTCTTCAGGTTGGATTGTAACGCGGCGTTGCGTTGCGTTGCGTCTTCTTCAAAAGACTCTCCTTGGTAACTAACGACACATCTTTGGCAGATGAAAGACACAGTTTTCTCGGCCGTCTCTCAGTTACTCTGCGCCCGGCGTTTATCAATCCACTATCAATGGCCACATCTGTCAAATGCCTTACACGAGGCGTTTTGGGCTAGATCAGATTCTTCTTCCATACTAACATATCAACAGAACGTAAATCACAAGGGAAGGGAAGGGGGGGTTGAAAGGTGGAGTGGAGCTGCGCAAAATACACACACAACAGCGTGTACCCTGCAAAAACGCAATAGTCACAAAACACTGATCGATTTCAATACACAAGCCGTTATCACTGTCATCATCATCATTATCATCATCAAGCGCTTACAAAGTATACGAGATCTTGACGACGAACGCCCATAATCTCGGTCCGAACATGCCTAGGGATGGAGAGATCGTTTACAGTGTCAAAAAAAAAATTGACCCTGAATATTATAAAACAGCGTTTGATGCTCCATTAGCCATCGTATCGTTTCTGTGTGTGCGTCTATGGATGGATGTAGGTATGTATATATACATATATATATGTGTGCGTCTATGCTCTACTGCGGCCTCGTTGGTGCTGTGCTGTGGTAGTTATAGTGTGCTGTTTGCTTCGCTTGTCGGTATCTGTTGAGATGTTCATGTATTACTTTAATTACAGCGCTAACGCATAGTGGTGGGTGGGGCTGTATAACGGCTCTTTGGGCATGTACATAGACTGCGGGTTTTTCATTTAACTACGTAAAAAAATGCGCTATTTTTGATTGTATGTACTGGTTCCGTTACTCGAAACGGGTTTCGCCTCGACGGTCTTTTGTGTTATGAACCTAGAGCGGTATATATGGGAGATGAAGAAGATGTTGGATAAAGAGTTGCCGTTTGGTTTATAGTCAAGAAAGTGAGTGTTTGAATTGATTATGCCCCCTCGGGAGTCTTAGCAACGGTCCATTGTACTCGGATGAGTTAGAGGTAAAATCTTACTCTCTTCGCATTGTATACTCCAGCCTCGTGGGTTAGTTCATTAGGATAACAATAAACCAGAAAAACGAACGGGGACCTGACTTTCGGATCAGAATTTTCTTCGAGGAAACCCCCCCTATCATCGCCCCAACGGCTCGCGACACTACGCCGCATGAATATTAACAAACTAGATAACGTTCCTCCTCCCCGCTCGGGGATCAGCACATGCATGATGACTGTGACGGTTCCCCTCCCCCCCCTTCCCGGCGATCCAGACTCTTCCAAAGGGTGAACACACTTCAGCACCACTCCACCTCATTTCCACCATACTGTACTCTCTTTGAGTATTATGCAATTCAATGTATATAATCAATCGATCGGACGCGAAATTCAAATATGTGAGCGTGACTGTCTCGGATCAAGCGTTTGCTCGATCGCTGTGGGGGTGGTGGTGGTTACTTGACTAGGGCATGCGCGCGGCTTGACTGGGCGCGCGGCGGAGTAGCGGACTCCTATCAAAACTATAGCTTTCGGAGGGAGGGGGCGGATTTTCGCGGGTGTTGGTTGTACTGTGATATTACAACATATGTGTGTGTGCGGAATGGTCCAAGAATCGCTATCGTATGTCTCACATTCCACGTTTATTCCACGTTTGAATTTTTCTCTTGCGAGAGTTCCGAGAGTTCTCGGTGTTCCGAAGAGAGGCTGTAATGAAATGGACATATATCCATTCAAACTTGAAATACATGTATGCATGAATTGGAATGCGATGATAGAGTTGTTGTGCCTGGGGGTTATGATTTTCGTTCGCTGTGTGCGATGCGGTGCTTGTTGGGTCCCTGCATGTCTATCGGTACTTGGGAAGGAGATATTCGTGAATCCGCCGACCATAGACGTGGGTCTCGACATATCCAGACCCCCCCCCCTCCAAGCCAAATCAAACTATCACATCGCCTCAAGTCTCACCACCAAACCCACTATCATCAAGACACACACACACTCAGGAAAATCCCACTTCCACAACGTCCAAATTCCAAACGTCCCATCCACCCCATGCCCCACCACAACCGCGCCCAACGGCCCCGCACAACCATCAAGGGAAGAGAGATCCCAAGGACACTTGTGAGAGATCTTCGCTCCAAGACGCTTTGGATCCAGGGCTCAACGCTAGAAGGAGTAACACATACCCAAGAAAAGCAATATCGTCCCATCGCGATGGTTCATTGACCACGAACCATGTGACGACTCATTATTTTGATGAAATCAGAAGAATGATTAAAGTTAGAGCACTAAAACCCGAGGGTACAAATCTAATCTTAAAAAAAAAACGGGGGTGACGGTACTGAAATGGGCGGTCGAAGGCGCTGCGCTGGGGGCACCGAGAACGACGAGTTTAGAGGAAGGGGGGGGGGAAGGAAGAAGAGAAGAGAGGTCATCGTTTGTCGGGTAGTGGGCTTCCGAAGTTTGACCTAAGGTTTCGCTTTTTTGGAGAGTGGCGGGTAGGTGGCGGTGGGTAACTACGAGTGGGTTTCTGTGCTTCTGTGTGATGATGATGATGGTGGTGGTAAGTGGATTGTTCGCTCCCTTTTCCTCCCGCCGAGGTATCAGGCACACGGCTGAGCATTTTGACACCTGACAGTTATTCCGTGATTCTGTGAATTAGGGGAGGCCATACCGGTTAGGGGCGGTGAAGGTATTCCGCTGGGTGAAGAATTATGGCATTGCTGTCATCATATACCGAGAGTGAGCTTCTGCTCAATAAGATCGACGCAAGGTGGATAGAAAGTTCTCGTGCAGAACGAGCTTCACCGAACTTGGGGGGTCGAATTTGGATGTTTCACTGTAATTACCACTTGAGCACATCTTCTCTGCACCGACACCGAGTCATCCCTCCCCCGCTCTCGACTGCTCTTGATGCGATATGTGGGACCCCCCCAAACACCCCCCCTGCTGCGCCACAACCGCAAATAGTCCCACAACATCAGAACGAGGCTCGCATAGCATGAATGATAACTTCATTGGGGGAGAAGGTTGACGACATTTCCCGTATATGAACAAAGATCCCTTGACGTATGGTGTGAACAAAACAAAAACAAATCTCCCGAAGTATTTGTGCTTCTGTGATGATGTTCGCAGTTTGATATTCCGTTCTGAGTGGAGTGGCTGATGAGAGAAGTTGGAGCCAAGAGAGAGTTGTCGCTATATCTGGATGACATGGGATAAGTTGTAGATTCCAGGGTATCGAAGGCGAAGATGGCACAACTCCCCCCCCCCCCCCCAGCGCGTGAGGGATCTTGAAGAGATTGATGATGATGGTGGTGCCCGCGTAAGTGGACTACGGTAATCCCTCTTGCTCAACATATGTCATTCCGAGTGCACGAGTTCAACGCACACATGAATGAGCGACAGCCATAGAAAACCTGGGCAGAATCTGGAGCACAACATACAGAGTGGTATGAGCGGTCGCGATCAAAGAATAGTGGGCCACAGGAACCAGAGAGGAGAAGATCAGGAATAGTCCAGTCCGCAGACCAGTGGATCGTGACGAGTGACAAATTATACCATAGTGTAGATGTGGCGGATCTGGATTGGCTTTAGCGTGAATCGTGGGCGTGTGGGCAGTGCGCTTCCTCCGTCGCTCCCGTACTTCCGAGAGCCTTGCGTCGATCATGTGCCTCCACCCCCGGGAAGTGGGCCTTGGGAAAAGAGATGTAGAACAATGGTGTATTTTTGGAGCTGAGAATGACAAAGCTTCCCTAAATCTCGTGTGGGCGAGGTAAGACGACGCAAAGGGGCTAGCTTTAATGATTGAAGGTTTTGTGTTAGATGGAGCCACTAGAGTCATGGGGTGTGTTGGTTGAGCGGCGAGAATGACGTTGGAGGGACTTCTCACACCTACCGTGGCATCGATCATTGAATGAGCCAACGGACGATCCTTGAGCTGCGTGTTGGCTTGATGAAGGATGAGGCCACGGCAGGCAGCAGAAGGTGGGTAATGAACAATAAGGAATGATAATGATGTGTTAGGTTCCACAGGTGTGCAGTAGATAGGGTGACGGCACCAAAGCTTCGAAATACTATAGGATCCGATCCGAGGCGTTCCATGAATGGGCTACACGGCAGGGTGGGTCTGCGTTCACAGTCGAGGACTCCCCGGAGTTATCAGAAATACAGCCGAGAGATTGGTCACCCAGAATATTATGGGTAGGTAGGTGTGTGAACAAACACGATAAGTGACGTTGAGCGGCCGTTGGACTCGCCCTGAGGAACTGAGGAACTAACCAAATGATCAACGATCATGCACATACGTTGTGATTGGGCAATTATCGTCTTCTAAACTGGAATGTCATCCTCTTGATGCCCAGTGAAAACCAGTTTGCACCTAGTCAGATCTGACCCGTGCGGTAGAGTTATGCCAGATTCAAGAAAGTGGTATTAATTATACTATTGATCCTCATTGCGTTTCGCCAAGCGTATACTCCTAGTGCGACCAGGTACAATAGGTAGCATATTAGAAAAAAGATCCACAAAAAAGATACAGACAGGACTTACCGCTTGCTCCACATAGAGAGTGTGACATTGTACTTCCGTGACGAATAAGGTGCGGACCTCTGTTCCATTCCTAGGTATGACATTGATAAATGAACGTCTGTGAGGCGAGGGGATGTAAACCTCCCGCACCTCCACCGGTTTGCTTCACTGCGTATGCTTATGGTGATGGTAGGTGGATAAAAAACAAGGTCGTTGTGTATGGTTGTTTAGTCTTCAGGATGTTGCGGCATTTACTTGTAGAGGTCAAAGAGTGAGCAACATGCGCCCGTGATAGTCCTCTCGCTTTCCCCACGGGATACATCACAATAGTCAGATCAGGTCAAATAAAATTAGAAGAACCCTTGAAGTTCCTTCTGCGGATTGTGCCGACACCATGTCTCCGCCCTACGTGGACCCTAGCACACGTGCAGCACCATCCGTCGTCCATCTTGTTGTACCCCAAGTGTATATTCTGGAATGGGCGGTATAGAGACGAAGCAGAGGTGATGGGTTTGGGGTGTTTTCGAACGAATCGATGTTGTGAGCCATGATCACAAATTTTTATGCAAGTCTGGGGGAAAAAAAGATCAGGTTAATGTGGTAGATAGATGTATCCGGAGTGCAATGGAAAATACGAGAAAAAGGGGTGGATGCGATGGGGTAAGGTGGAGGGGAGGGGAAGAAGTAGGATTAATGACAAACCATTTTTTGCCGGGCTTGAGTAGGCAATATAACAGCCAATTCACTTGCATTCGCATTCACACTCATTCTTCCGAAGATAGATAACCTACTAGGCACAATGAACTAACGTGGTTCCTTAGCAGGCTCAATAGACCACACAGCATTAGGAGAATAGTAGGGTGGCAACCTTTGCCCCGCGGGTATGACCCCAACCTCGACCTTGGAACAAGTTCAGCTTCGAAACAGGAAGCAAAAGATCGAGCGAAGCTTGTCTGAACAAAATTCTCCTCATCCCTAGCTACCCAGGCTTTTCCTGAGGCCTCATCGACGTCTACAATACTGCCGATTGGTTTAATACTATGAGAGAGGTGATTATGGACGCCTGGGCAAGGTTTCACTCACACAAAGTTATTGCGTTCATCGTAGATCAAGTTCCATTTGTCACCCGAGGGCTCTGGAAGCAAGATGGCAAACGGCTTCCCGTCAATATCGGCGGTAGCTCTTGCTGAGGCGCTGATCTTGTATTCTTTATTGTTCGATTTTTCGAAATGGAAGGTGCGTTGCCCCTCGAGTTGGTTAGGAAGGTTAACAACGCGTTTGAGGCGGAGGGAATTGTCCTCAGCATTGGGGCAGCTAATGTATTTGCCTGAAAAAAGGGTTTGACGCAGTAGCATCCGGTTTCAACTGTGGGCATGTCGATATGTTGTGTTGGTGAGGGGGCGTCCAAAAAGGCATTGATCCCTTGAAACCACACCCAGTGTTTGCCCCGGCTTTCTGTATTTCCGACAGATTCTAGAATACCCTGTAACCTACCTCGATTTCCGTTGCATCTGCGTCTTAGCTTGGCTATCAGATTCGAGGGTGATCAACTCATCGATATGGTATTACTTGATGAAGCGACAAGATAAGGCAGCATGCTTCGCTAATTTGTCCCTTAGGCGAATTATGCGGAACGAAGGTCAGTCAATGTCCGCTCACTTGCGATTATGTGGCCCGATGTTATTGGTAGTCACAACAACGGTTTTCCGACGAAGGTCCCATTTTGAGGGTGGAGTGTTGGCAAGATGAGGGGGTATTATCCTGCTTGGGCCTAAAACTTTGATTGCGTTAACGACATATATTCGGGGTTAGAGGTCGGCCGGAGTGTCATAGTGGAAAACCACGCCTCGTTCTATGTTTAAGCGTGTGGTGAGGGAGCAATTATTATTTGGGCACAGACGTTACGACGTTTTTTTTTCTTTCTTTTTTTTTTTTTTTCAAAATCCAAGACGTTACGACGTTGGGGACGGATGAATTATTTTTGCTGACATCTGATCTCTGATGAATAGAAGTCGAGCATCGGGAAAAACAGAATGTGATAAACGAATTATCGTTGTATTGCAACCAAACCAGTGGAATCAAACATGCCGCTCTTAATCTGATCAATAAGGTCCTTCAGCTCTCTGAATTGTTCTACTTTGTGCGTTTTCTTAAGGGTGATTCAGTTTCCCTTGTATGTAGCACTGGATGCGTCACTAACCTGATAATGTACCACTCGACCCGAGGTGCTGGCGACTGCGAAAAACAGTGTTTCCGTATGCGATGGTTCGTACGTCAACTTAAAGGGCTGCAAGCCATATGATGAGAACTTCTCATTCTCCTTTCCCCTTTTCGAAGGTTTCTAACAGCAAGGGCGGTCAATCTGGGTGATTCAAATGATGCACCTAGTC
>QFDT01001897.1:0-12434 GCA_003315915.1 Macrolepiota dolichaula
TCCACGCACGATCCGTGTCTGACAAACCAGGCGGCTTGGTCCACTACACATCCATCAGGGAGCTCGAGAGGTACCCCTGCAGCAGCTGGGGCGTCGAAATATGGAGAAGCCGCTCCCGAATGGTGCAAAGGATTGAAATTTGCTCCTGCTACTTTGCAGGAGAGGAGAAGTAGACCGAGGATAGGAACAAAGGTGCGCAGGGACAGCATCGAGAATAACGTTTTGGCTGCAGTCAGGACGAAGAGGGGAGGGTGTCCCTACAGCAAACGTGATAACGCCCCCGGCACATTGTCCAATGTGTAACATATTTTTACACTCATCGTCACAAGACGAGGTGCGAAGATTTTGACCTGGGCTTGGGAATGAAGGTTTGAAGAACGTTCGTCAATAACTGAATTCCCGATGCGTATAACGGAGGGAATACTCACCACTAGCTTGGACGATAGTGAACTCTGGCTTGGTGACCGTGTTCCCACTTTGGTGAAGGTGTTGGCCGATGGCAACGTGATCTTGGCCCCCTGTAGCAAGGCTCCCAGTGACCAATCTGGTGGTGGCATGCTCTGAGTGATACATGGAGGTATGATAGGCCAGCCTGTGGCCTATGACTAAAGGGCTATTTGTGTTTGTGAGCTTGACCTTCTGTGCCTGGCGGGTATCACCCCTGTATATATATATAGAAATGAACAAACATATCCATCAGGGCCTCCTAGAAATTCACGGACATACTGCTATACTTATGGTCAGTTTGTGTATTATCTCCTCCTGCTTCGAGCATCGCATTTTTAAATCTGATTCTTTTTGGCACCATTCCGACAGAGATCAAAAGATCACTCAAGGCGCTCACGACGACGCAATCTTTTCGAATCTCCGTTCCCCAGCCTCCTACAGTCCAATAGCGTTGTGACAGATGATGAATGTCAAGTCGCGGTTACGGCAATTGCTCGGGTCCAAGAGGAACTCGATTATCTGCAGGAAATAAGCAAGATCGAAGGCGAAATGCAGGCCACATATCACCAGCGTCTTGCTTGTGAAGATTTCATCGATAAGCACCAGGCACTTCTCCACTGGACCCGGCGCATTCCAAACGAGCTCCTCCTCACCATCTTCTCCTGGTGTACAGATGAGAACGCACTCGTACCCTTTTATGTATCTCATGTTTGTCGCAGATGGAGATACGCTGCCCTCAGTTCGCCCGAGTTATGGCGGAAGATCCCGATGTGCGGCCAGTTCGCAGATGTTGCCTCTGGGCGGCGTTTCGTAACATTTTTATCTCAAGAATACCTGCAGCGCTCAAGACATGAACCGATTTCGTTCTTCTGGCACCCTTGGTCTCCGGTGGCGGACGAACTTTATGAGGTACTGGCGCAGCATGTTGACCGGTGGGGAGACGTCCAGCTGGCTTTAGACCAAGAGTGGGACCAGCGCCTCGCTGAACGTCTGCAAGCCTTGAAGGGACACCTTGGTTCACTATACGCGCTTAAACTCTCAATCATGTCAGATTCAGACGATGTGGACCTGACGACTTTCTCAACGGCACACCAATTAAGATACTTGGAATACAACGACACTCGTGATATCCTTAGATTTGGAACGCAATATCTAGCTACAGATTGGCCATGGCCAGCATTGACTCATTTTTCGGGCATATTTTATCGCATGGATTGTGTCGACCCCATCCTGTTCCGCTTCAAGAACTTGGTATACATCCACATCAAATGGACCGACTGGAGGATATCTGGGGGTGGTTCAACTCCAGACATAATCCATTCCATGTCGTGCAAGTATCTTCATCTGGAGGTTCACCTCCCTCCCCACATCTGGAACCCACACAATCCCACCCTCCTGACATTTATTGACTTTCCTTCTCTTGAAGAACTGGCTATCACGCATAAAATCCGTCAGTGGGTTGATTCCCACAGCGCACTCCGGCCGCTGACGTCTTTTGTCGAGAAGCACGGCAAACACCTGAAGAGTCTTCACTGGAATAGCTACGTGAATGGCTACCTCGACTACGGATGTGGGTTTGATAACTACCCCCCAATTGTGGGCCATCTCAATGTCGAACGCCTGATGTTTGACGCATTGACGAGCCTCAGGGTCCTCAGGATCACGGTTCCCGCCCGTGGTACCCTCGAGGACCTTCTTAGGTCGTTGCAGATTCATCGTGACTTCCTTCCTCATCTACAGAGGCTAGATGTACACATCAAGCTTCGTAGTGTGATGCACAAAAGCCTGACGACACTATGCGGACATTTGCGCAAGTTTGTGCGGGTAAATGAAATGTTCCCACTTGCGTCTTCAGCTCGCCGCGATATCAGTGAGATTCGCCTTCAGATGGCTAAACCCGCACCAGTGTACCCGGGCTCTGTTTGTCCATGGGACATGGTCGTGAAACTGGACGAGTGGGAGGAACAATTGCATCTGGATTCATCGCCTTCAACGGCCAGTGACCCAACCCAACCCCTGCCTTCACTCGACTCCATGATGGGGACTGGGTCATCATCGTAACCTCCTGAGGCTCCCCTTCCCACGGATTCGGCTTGTTCACATCTCGAAAGCGCCATTTGTGCTATATGTTCTTCCTTGTTGACTCTCGGGTTTATCCAGGAGATGAGGCTGCGCAGATTTTTCATCAAGTATCTGCACTATAGACTCGTTGGTGCCAATCGGTGGTATTCACACCGATTCCAGGAACCGGTGGATGTCACACTTGTGCGTTGGGTCCGCATGTTTCGTGATGAAGCTTCGAGTCGGAGATGGACTATAGCGGGGGAAGATAGTGTTATTTATGTTCCTCCAGACTCCCGTAAGCTTTCCTGATTAGCTTGCTGGTGAAAGATGGTTTACACATGCCTCACGTAGCTCTGCGCAAGGACGACGCGCTTTGGGTGTTTGGGGTCTCTAACTACGACTCTAGGGACCATGGATATCTGGATAAAGTTAATGTGCCCCATATCAATCCTCGTTGGCGCCTCTCGACTAATATTACCAAGCACGGTCCTCGTGAAAGAGTAGAATTTTGATGATTTTTTGTTGTTGTGTTATAGCCTTCTCCAACACTCGTCCCCTTGTGAATAAGGGTGGGAGGTTATAATTGGGTGCTTGATGTGCTCCCAACTGAGGTGTGGCTTCGATCATTCTCATTCTGGATTACAATGACAAGCTGATGTCACCTTCGGCCGCGGAAGAACATACTCCCGTATTTAACCATGGGCTAATTGCGCTTCTGAATCAAGAGATCTGTCTCCGAGAACGCCCTTGCGCATGACGAGTTGTACTCATCAACGGGCATCTTTCCCGTGTTGTGGTTACGAACAATTCAGCTAGACTAATCATAGCGTTAAAGTAGGACTTACGATGTCCACTTTTTTTAGCTTTGATTTTTTTCTGACGAGGCCTTTCAGCCTGGCTCAAAAAATAGTTGCGCTTTGATCTCATATCCGTGAAGTATGATGTTATGAAATGTGATGCATAATCCAAATGTTGATGACGTGAGATCCGCGCGCAGTTTTTTTTAGGGGCCATTTGTGCCAAAATTAACATGGAACATACTGCGCCTTTCATCTCAAGAATGGGAGAATGGGGGAACGGCAGTAGTATAACGAGTTTATGTACAAGGATTACAACATCGTAAAGGTATACAAGATAAGGGGAATGTGAACAAGTGACTATGCGTTCCAAACTCATCACACCACTTCTACCTGTTCGGATCACACATACATGAGAGAAACCATACAAAAAAAGGAGCCACGAGAACTTCTAGAAGGAAAAAAATCCTCGGTCGAAAACACACGAAAAACAGAAGCGGAAACGGAAGTGGGCCACGGCCTGATCGAATGTCCGACTCAATAGCCTGAGTGCAAATATAATGTCATGTGTGGGGTGGAAGAAAAGAAAAAGAAGCATCTCTTTGTCATGGAATCACCAAGTACGACCAGTCTGACTTCTGGCGTGTCCCGGCTTCTAAGCGAGAAGCATCATACCGCCCATCATGGCAACAGCGGCAGAGGTCAAAGTCAACTTCAAGCCAACTGCGCCAGAGGTGGGAGCTGGCGCACCGCCACTACCACCACTACCTCCGGGGGAAGTAGCGCTAGGGTAGAGCGTTACGCCACTCGCAACAGGATTAGGACGTATGGAGGCAGAGGCACCTACTCCAACGAGGCCGTTCTCCCCTTGCTATTTTTGTTTGTTTTTGTCGTCAGAAGAGAAGGATAGCTCCATGGTGAGAGAAATGACTTACACCAGGGACAGTCTTGACAGCTTCGGCTGCTGATTTATACGCGGCAAACGTGTTGTTGCCGCTCTTGGGGGGATTGATAGCACCGACCATTCCTATTACAGGTACTCGTTAGCTTGGGTTTATTATTATTGGATTTGTGTTCCCCCTTTGGCGAGGGGGTTGGTAAGGAAACATACCAACGGGGCAGTGGGGCGCGGGAGCCAACTGCTTGCAGAAGAACCAGATGGCTAGAAGGGGAAGGAAAGAAGGGGTCGTTAGTGGATTGTGAAAGGAAGGGAAGGACCTGACAATGTCAAGACTTACGCTTCGAGTCGTCCGTAATGGTAAGGTTCCACTGGGGGACTGGGCTAATTCCTGGGTTAGGAAGCCACACCCAACCAGAGTCGAAGCCTCCATCCATGGGATTACATGGGTCGTTGAAAGTCGACTGAGTGATGGAATGATTTCCAGGCCTGGAGAGGGTGTGTAGTCAGTGAAGAGCGCATGGCCTCGGGGTTCGTGGGCAAGGGACTTACATTCCTGTGAATTGGAAGTTGATCACCGTGCCGTTCGTTGCAGTGACATTGTTGGGGATGAACTGGAAGATTCCTCCAGGCGCATCCGAGGTTGAGCCAACCTTAATGGTGACCTAGTTGTCCTCAGTTGTTAATCCGTGTCGATGTGTCTAGACAGTGGATGGAGACATACAACGTTCGTACTGTTCGTACTGTTGCTTTGGGCAAGGGCAAGGCCCAGGAATGTCAATGAAGTCAACGCGGTAGCAAAGTACATTTTAGAAGCAAAGAGAAAGGGCGGAATTGAATAAGAGGTGCCCTTGGGATATGCGCATTATAAAGGTGGAGAGAACGTGTGAGCATGTCGCTTTCAGTTTCCACACGAGAAAAAATAGCTGCATCAGGTCTAATCATAGAAGCATCAAACGTCAGGTTTCTTCAAGGCCATCAGCTCGTTCGGACTGTGATTGATGTCGAGCACCAGAGTGACGCCCGAGTAAACAACCAAAAACAAAGACAACCAAAAACAAAATAATTCTGGAAATTCCTAGATTCCGATACGGGGAATCGAACCCCGAGCTACCGCGTGAAAGGCGGTAATGTTAGCCGTTACACCATATCGGATGTTCACATTGGCAGATGCGACGGATATAGGTTGTTGTTGAATAGTAGAGGCTCATCCACTTCCTGTGCTGAAGGTGTTATACTTACAGAAGTTTCCTGGGCTGCGAGTCTCACCGTCGACGGGATGAGACGGAATTTGGAAGGAGAGTTCCATGTGGACGCGTTTGACGACCTCCACCACGAATACACGTACATTTCGAAAGAGCCGGCAGTTTCAAGAGAAGCCAAGCCGGCAGTGAAAACGGAACAAGGAACATGAATGTGTCGTCGCCGCCAGGCATGGTGAGGAAAGACGTGGCAGGGTCGTCGGTGACAATGAGGGATGGGTCACGTGACTTTCTAGAGGTTTCTATATGCGAAAATTTCTGCAATTTAAGGTCTCACCGCCTGTCTTCTCTCTTTCTTCGTCGTTTCACCCGTCGACTAACCCTTCCTCCTCCCTACACTCAACAGTCATGCACCGCCTTTCTACAACTTCTGCACGCTCCCTCCGTGCTGCCTCAAAGGTAGCCATGCCCTCTCTGACGCGCGGCGCGCATAAGGAAATTCTGTTTTCCAACGCTGGCCGAGCGAGTATTCTCAAGGGTGTTGACGTTCTTGCCGATGCAGTCAGCGTCACCCTAGGACCGAAGGGTGGGTCGTGTCCACTACGCGACATAGTATTTACTCATGTACGTTCCGGTCAGGTCGTAATGTCATCATTGAACAGTCGTTTGGTGGACCTAAGATTACCAAAGGTGAGCATGTTCCTTCCAAGCTCTCAGCCGCGCAGAATGCTCTCTTGCACGCGCTTGAGGGACATGTGCGCATTTCTGGGTCAGGTCGTTGACTTTCTTCTTCAGACGGTGTTACGGTGGCCAAGTCGATTACTCTGAAGGACAAGTTCGAGAACTTGGGTGCTCGGTAAATACCTTTTACTCATGTTAGAAATATGAATAATCTGACAACCCGGTTCAGTCTCGTTCAGGACGTCGCGTCGAAGACCAATGAAATTGCTGGTGATGGTACCACGACCGCGACTGTCTTGGCCCGCGCGATATATTCTGAGGGTGTCAAGAATGTTGCCGCTGGGTGCAATCCTATGGACCTTCGTCGTGGTTCCCAGGCAGCAGTCGACCGTGTTGTCGAGTTCCTTTCCCAACACACAAAGACTATTACCACCACTGCTGAAATCGCCCAGGTTGCTACTATCTCGGCTAACGGTGATGTCCACGTTGGCAATCTCATTGCCCAGGCCATGGAAAAGGTCGGCAAAGAGGGTGTTATCACCGTGAAGGAGGGTCGAACCATTGAGGATGAGATTGAAATCACTGAAGGCATGCGTTTTGACCGTGGTTTCATCTCTCCTTACTTCATCACCGATGTCAAAACGCAGAAGGTCGAGTTTGAGAAACCTCTCATTCTTCTCAGCGAGAAAAAGATTTCCCTTCTTCAAGATATCCTTCCATCTCTTGAAGCTGCTGCCCAAGCGCGTCGCCCTCTTGTTATCATCGCTGAGGACATCGATGGCGAGGCCCTCGCTGCCTGTATCCTCAACAAGCTCCGTGGTCAGCTTCAGGTCGCCGCTGTTAAAGCTCCTGGCTTTGGTGACAATCGCAAGTCTATCCTTGGTGATCTTGCTATCCTAACTGGTGGCACCGTGTTCACTGATGAGCTCGATATCAAACTTGAGCGTGCTACTCCTGACCTTCTTGGTACCACTGGTTCCATTACTATCACTAAAGAAGACACCATTGTCCTCAATGGCGAGGGTTCTAAGGACGCTATTCAAGCTCGCTGTGAACAAATCCGCTCCCTTATCGCCGATTCCACCACTTCCGAGTACGATAGGACCAAGCTTCAGGAGCGCCTTGCCAAGCTTTCAGGCGGTGTCGCCGTTATCAAAGTTGGCGGCTCATCTGAAGTCGAGGTCGGTGAGAAGAAGGACAGGTATGATGATGCCTTGAATGCCACTCGTGCAGCTGTTGAAGAGGGTATTCTCCCTGGTGGTGGTGTCGCTCTCCTGAAAGCCTCACTCCAACTCGCAACTTCCTCCCCTGGGAGCGGAGCAGGATCAGCTAGCTCCCCTGTTTCTCCTGACGCCAAACCCATCCCCACCCACAACTTTGACCAGGAGCTCGGTGTCGCCATCATCCGTCGTGCTATCACCAATCCCGCCCGTGCTATCCTGAAAAACGCTGGTGAGGAGTCGAGCGTTATTGTTGGCACTCTTTTGGGCCAATATGGTTCTGCTGACAAGTTTGCTTGGGGTTATGATGCATCGAAGGGCGAGTACACTGATATGATCAAGGCTGGTATCGTCGATCCCCTAAAGGTCGTCCGTACCGCTCTCGTCGATGCTAGCGGTGTTGCCTCGCTTCTTACGACAAGCGAAGCTTGCGTCGTCGATGCTCCCGAGGAGGATAAGCCTGCCGGCGGTATGGGTGGAATGGGAGGCATGGGCGGTATGGGTGGCATGGGTGGCTTCTAAACGGTTGGCTTACCACACCCTCATCCGAGTACGGGATCCCATTGTTGGAAAAGTATATTATGGGCTAATATGATTACTGAAATGGGACATCTTTCACAGGGACTCGTCGATTGTGGTGCCGTTTTTATTCTAATTTGGCTTTCGATTCTTATTGCATGGATACTCTTTTAACAAAGGCGTTCACATTTATCGATACTCGTCTTTGGTAACTTCACCCACAACCCCAACTCGCTTTCGTAGATCATACATCATACATACATAGCTGCTTTATGTACACCATATAATCATGACTATAATGAATTCAGGATGAATCTTGGCACGACGGTCCGAATACGGCAAGGGAGTAAATGTGGAACTTCGTTTCGAGAAACCTCCTGCCTTGCAACGGATCGTCCAGTATATATTCTACCACATTATCACCACGATAAACTCATATGACACCTTCCCTGATATCTCTGAACATGCGAGCTTTCTTTCTCTCATTCTTTTCCTACCCACAATCACCACCTACTTTGGCTTTGCTCCGTCCTGGAATTTACATCCCCCGCATCTGGTTGACTTCTGTCATACTCAACTCTGCTACCGTGGCCTCTTCCACCGTTTTTATCACCAATCTCGAATCCCCCTGCTATGTTATAGTTTTTGCCACGGGTGTGAAGGACACACGAATCTAATGTGGATTCCATGAATATTGAAGGTTTATTGGATAGTTGGGGTGGCTGTAGGTTGTAATACGGGGCGTTCGCGGGGCGCATCGGTTCTGGTTTGCGCCCGGACGTTTGTGTCATACTCCTGTACCTGGGCCGACCGAATCGAAGAGGCTTGGAGGACACTGGAGTTCCTCCCAAAAAACATCGGTCAACGGCGTTCCTAGCTTATCCGCAATTGCTGAACATGACTCAGCAATGGTTTGGGGTAAATTTGGACAAGGGGGTGTATTTTGTGCCGGAATTCAGTCATTTCAACAAAATATCATAATGTCCAGGCCTACCGTCTCGTCAGGGATTGAACATACTGGGAAATACGACCTGCTCACCGACACAAGACCACGGGCTCAAAGCTAGGGTTCGGTGTGTCGGGTACGTTCGCAAAGTTTACACCATCCCCTTGCTCTGTCCACCTAGACAAGCACCTTGAACGTTCTACCGCAAGGTATCGCATAATGCCTTGATCTCAGCGTGGTCTGTGCTCTGTCGAAATATTGTCAGCAAAGGCGAGAGATTCACCTGCTTCACTTCCAAGTCCCATCACATGATTGCGGAAATCAGGTGCCGACATGGGTTCTCTCGTGCCTAGATGAAAGACCATGAATTCATATTCCTCAACGTTTGCTTGGATCTGAGCAACCTGCGCCGAAAATCTTAGTAGAAAAAAGCATTATCATTATAAAAAGCGCTATTTATGATGGCCAGCCTCAAATACATTACGGTTATGTTGGATTCTGCGCAGTCTTCCCATCGTAAATATAGGCATATACCACAGTGAGAGGAGAGGAAACGCCGAATTCTCTGTACAGGGCGCTCGTAGCCCATTCAAGACTCAACATACAGGCTACCAACAGGATGTGCCTATTGTTGCGATTCTAGTTGATTGGACATAGATGCACACTCGGTGCGAACAGACCTTGATCCACAGACTTGGAGTACTTCTATTGAGCTCCAGTCCATACACTTCTTTGTTTCTCTCCCTCCTTTACGTGCACGATAAAACCGACATAACCCGGAATGATACATCCCCCATGTTTTCCCCGGATACTGAGAAACTTGCGTAATATTTTCCGAGGTCGAAGCGTTCGACTGAATGGGTAGGCAACCAACACGAGCGTCACAGGAGATGGGTACACAGAAAATATTCCGCACGAAAGAGCCAATGTAAGTTCAACTAACCGCAGTTCCGATCTATCCTCAATCCTTCGGCCCGAGGTACTGCTTGCGACGGATGGGCTCTGGCATGATCATTTGGATTGTCAACTCATAGGATATGAAGAAATTATAATCTAAATACGAGAACACCACATCCAGATCCTCCCACAACAAATACTCATGCATAAGTAAGTTTGTTCTTTTCCCTCTTTGGCGAACCTGTGTACCCCCACTACAAATCGGAACCCACAGGTTAGAATTCCTTATAGACATTTCGTAGGCCACAAGACACTCACGTTCAACCAACCACCATCTCCCTCATTATTGAGCCAACCCTTGTGGAACCAGTAAATCTCAAATCCAATTGTCCCGGGAACGGCATCCCTCTGGAATTCGGCATGTTCGTGTCCCCAGTCTTTACCTTGAGTACCTTCAAATTTGTAGGAATGCTTCGGGTGGATTGCTATGACGTTGAAACCAGGTTTGGCTTTGCCTGTTGTATCGAGAAGCTTCTTGACAAAGTCTCCGCGCTCCTGTTAGAGTATGTGAGCATTCACAAATAGTTTCAAGAAAGTTATGGACTGACACCAGGTTCATTCTGGAGTCCGATAAATAGATTCGCCAATGCAGTCCCGACTTCTGCGCCACCCGATCCACGACCTCCTGGTCCTATTGGTTTGGGTACAGCACCACGTCCATAGAGGTCCATGTCATGTCCGACATCTCGTTCGGACAAGCCATCAGGGTCAAAGTCGCGTTCATACATGCCACCATTGTGATCGAAACCACGTTCGAATAATGTATCGGTCTCGAGACCCGTCAGATCTCGTTCGTACACCCCAGCATCACTAAAATCCCGCTCGAAAATGTCGGAGTCGTAGGGTTCAACGTCACGCCCGTACAACTTGGGGGTGTGGTAAGAGAAATCACGTTCCAGGAGATCACCATCACGCTCGGCGAGATCTGCAAATGAGTCTGCTTCGTGAAGAGGGATGGCTGTGATGAGAGTCGAGCCAAGAGCGAAGGAGAAAAAGAGGGAGAAGATCGTAAGTTTCATATTTGTCGTCACAGACGATTTGTTGCTTGAGAGGGGGAAAGAGCCAGAACCAGCTGAGCTTGGAGTTGCATATTGCCATCAAGAGACCTTATATACCGCAGGAAGCACAATGTTTGGGGATTGAACCCCTGTTAGAGCGCATGGGTGTTTGGTGTTGACGATATTGAAGTTGCGGTGGTTTCGCAAACCCACGTTAGTCAAATATGTGCGCATTTGCATATACCGCCCGGCATCGATCTTGGCATACCGATTGGTCCGGGGCTGTACGAAGAACAGACCCCGTATCCAGGGGACGCCCTACCACCGGCGCAAGTTAAGGTATAGTACTAGCATTTTCATCCAGAAATTGAAACTCGGAGGTGAAAAGTTGAAAGTGCCGCTGAAACCTCCTAGGTTGTTATGGCCAATTCGGGGCAGTGCCCGAAGACGCCGCTTGGAACGGGGACAAGCAAAACTTTAGATGAAGGTCATATACCAGCAGCTAAGGAGAGTCCCATGACAGGACTTCGGCTGAAAGTGTATCTGGGTTTGGCGGGACATCCAGGCGAGTTTCAAACACAAAATTCCACAAAATTCGCGAGAGTTTCGTCTAGGCACGGATTATTCCGATGTGACCATTGAATTGGGGGTTCACCATTATGAGCTGCGATGCCAAGAGGGTGTACTTTGGTGATGTTGATGCTAGTGATTTGATACACAGCAGTGTCACTAAATTTGGCATTGATGAATAATGTTACAACATCATGAAATATATATTTACCAGTTTCATCAATCACCTGGCCACGGAATGCGATTTCCTCCACATGCTTGCCATAGTATACATGTATCTCTGCTGAGTTGAGGTTACTACGACCCCGACGACCACTCTCACTAAGCCTACAAGCTCTGTTGAAGGGACTCGAGAAAGGTGAATGTCATGGTATTGGGGAGTAAATGAGCGAGTACAAACTATGTAGACTACGTAGTTTTATACCAAAGAACAATAACATATTAATTGAAACTCAGACAAGGGTGGCCATGAGGATAGGCCTCGCTTTGTAATTCTAACAAGCTCATCCACCATTGATCTTCAATATCACAAGTCACAAAGCACTCACATATACAATAGAGGACACAAGCAAAGCCAACCAATATTTTTTGACCAATTTAGAATCTTGCAAAAACATGACCAAATGATAGATCTTGTCAAGGGCTTTCCAATTATGGCATTTGGATGGTACATTTATTCACTGTGTTTCACAAAGCTGCCATGCCATGTTATGAAGGCTGCTGTATTTGAAAACTTGCCATGCCATGCCTCAACCACCTTCAAAAACCTGATTTACTGTTAATTATTTAATATTATAATACTGAATACACCTGGAAATACAAAATAACATTAAATAGATGAGAAGAAGATACTCCCTCTTTCTAGAGAAAGGTAGGATAAGGAGCAGAGTATAATACTTATAGATAAATGTCTATAGATGGACATAGTTTGTGCTACCCATGGGAAGGTTAAAATAAGAGCATGGTAGGCTTACTGCCTTTGATTCTGAGCTCAAGAGAATCCCATATAAGTTATCAAGCACTCTGACATAGATTACATTGAATTTGAATTATGTCAATTCACTCATTGTTATGGTTCACCTAGAGGGCACCACGAGGATGGCCGCTAGGCTAGTCAACACTGAAGGATCACTTC
>QFDT01001902.1:0-19574 GCA_003315915.1 Macrolepiota dolichaula
CTTGGATTTTCAGTGGCAGGCTGCGGTTTGGATCCGTTTTCGTAGGGACTTGGTGGGCAAGCACGAGTTCCGTTAACAACACCCCAGGTGCGCAGGGGATTTTTAGTATGCAGAAACGTGCGAAAAGTTCGACCTCGTGATGCCCGTCGTCTGTCCATTGCAGTATATTTGTAGTTCGATTCCCGGATTCTAATACACATGCTTATTTATGCAGAGGAGAAGGACAAGGGGTACTCGCAATCAGAACTAGATCTCGAAACAGCTAGAGTTTCTGATACTTGTTTGAACATCATATCTTCAGGCGGGAATTAGTATCAGGAATTAGTATCAGGGAGTGGTGAGAACTGGCAGGTTCCCACAGAATGTGCCAGGGGCTATAATCGTTAGCATGAAGTTAGTACTGCCAGGGCGCAACGTAAATCATCCTTTTGGTGAGATATCTCGTTCCGGGGCCGATGTGGTTGGGTGGCTGTCATGAATATTCTGGTCCTGCTGCAGGAAGGGGAGGGGGGATCTTCCCCGGGCGATCATGATTGTGATCATTCACGAAAGCAGTGTGGGATGCGAGGTCCGTATGGGTCACGCGCCAGAATTGGTTACAATGCCGATCACGGGCGAGCTGGAGCTGGCGGCGGTTCGGGGAACGGTCTATGATTCGTGAACTATGTACCATGCTGGCATCTGGGGGGTGCGCCAGTAGAGAGGTCTTTGGAGAGATGATAAGGTTGGTGATCCCTTAGTCGGCAGGATAGCTGCGGCTAGAGCCAGGTAGATTGTGACCGTGGTTCTGCGATGGAGGACTAGGTGCTCAAAATCGGGAGAAGCCATATCAATGGATCAGGATGAAATTATCCAGAGTGGATCAACCAGACAGATTCGTCGACAAGCCAGCATGGAACGCAAGTTAATACCGCCCCTGGATATCAAGTATTGTTCGAGGGATATTATGAAAACCGGTGTGGGCCTAGGGTCAACCGTTTCTAGACCGAAATTCCTAGGGGGGATGGGTAGGAGCGCAGGAACGGGGTATCGTATGACATCCAAATTATAGTGGTTCGCCGGAGAAGCCGAGATGTCAAAAGAAAAAAAATGCAAGGAGGGTGTTGAATGCTAAATTTAGGTGTGTCCTTACATACATCTGATACGCCAAGTTCATCCCCTTGACGCGACTGGGGTCGTACTGAGCTGCGTAAAGGATAGCGGAAGCCAGACAGTGCCGTAGTCCGATAGATGACTTGATAGCATCGTCGGATTGAAGAAAAAATAAAATATGAACAACAAGATCATTTTCAAGTTGGACACTGGGCGGTGGGGCTTGGCATGTAGCTGTTTCTATTTGCTCCTGTTTTGACGGGTGATGTTGACCAAACACAAGGAGGGTGTTGTTTCCTTTCTTCCCAACAACCGCCGCACTCTTTCCTTATATCCCTTCACCCATCGCCTTTTCGTCGTCGCCGACAGTAAACGCGTCCATTCGTTACTCTACCCGTGTAGATATGAAGACCTTGGCTGTTATCTCCCTTTTTGCTACGTCAGCTCTCGCCCAGTCGTCGTCGGTACGTATTATTTTCCTCCTACTCAACCCCCGTTGCTAACGTGATGTTGATAGTATTCAAGCGCTGCCCCACAGCCATCTGGAAGCTCCCTCGTCCCAAGTGGGATCAGCTCTGGATGCAGTGACTTTATCAAGGCTTTCGACAGCGACTCCTCGCTCACCGCTTGCACCAAATCTTTGATTCAAGCGACCCAGAATTTCGGACCTGGTGGCAGCGCAGGCTCATCGCCCAGCAAAGCGCAGGTCAGCAGTGCCATCGATAGTATCTGCACTGGCGCGGCCTCTTCCGCATGTCCAGACAGTCTCATCAGGGGCAAACTCAGCGACTTCTATGCAGCTTGTTCCGACGAGCTCACCTCAAACCCCAACAATCAAACTCGCAACATCTATGACGTCCTTTATGTTCTTACACCTTTGAAGGCCGCCCTCTGCTCCAAGGATGACAGCAGCAACTACTGTGTCGTAGCTGGTGGCGACGCTAATATCAAAGACGCACTCGCATCAGCCGCTGGTGTTGACCTTAACCAAGTCCAAAACACCCTCTCCTACCCTTCATCCTCTGGCGCAGAAGACGCTGCCGTCGCCAATCTTACAACATTCAGCGCCAGCAACCTTGCCTTCCTCTTCCGTGAACCCCAAATGGATTCTAGCATCCTTTGCACTACATGCACCCGTAACATCCTCACCGGCTATTTCAACTTTGAATCTGACGTCCTATATGCACCTGGCCTGTCCAACAGCCAATTGCTCAAGGGTCAGAACGAGTTGGTCGGCTCCATTCAACAAAAGTGTGGTGCCAACTTTTTGAATGGTGCTGTTCAGGCTGCTGGTGGTATTCAACAAGGACGCTTCGGCTCAGGAGCTGTCAAGGACGTCAGCGACAGGTTCTCTGGTTTGGTCGCCGTTGTGGCTGGTGCCTTGACGGTTGCCATCTCATCCCTCCTTTGAGACATTTTCTGAGTGTCTCTCGGATTAAACTGGATTTCTTTTGTGTCGCGATATACATTTTCCCTCTATCTAATTTATACATAGATACCCTTGCGATTGTCTTGTAGGGCGATATCTGTCTGCCTCAAATTGATTATTCTCTGCGCTTGCACAATAGCTGTGATCTTGTTAATTATTTTTGGATTAGAGGACTAAATTGAATGAATTTTTGGATGAATTCTTGGAAGCTGGAGGGGATCTTAATACACAAGTATATTCCTGCTATGCAAGCCGCCCTTTAACTGCGAGCTTGAGGCGGTTAAAAGTGCCCTCCATCAGGGGGGTTGTGTGTGTGCACACGCAGTTGAGGCATGGTCAGGCCACGATGTGGTCAGCGTGTTGATGTTGAATAGGTTTCCCTGTATCAACGCATCAAGATCCAACACCTGGGTTAGGCTTAATAATGAAGTCTGAGGTCAGACTCTGACCGAATAGATGACGACGCGGGGAATGAGGTACTCTGGCCATGCAACAATACCCGAATCCGATTTTGGGCGGAATGATTAATCTCCTCATGGCTTTACTTTGACTCTCGTGTACTCTCCTAGGACACTCTCATTTACTTTTAGTGCCGTCACCTGGTTTTTGGAACGCAGCTAGTCGGATTCTAAAATGCAGATCGCGAGTAGTCCATATTCTAGACCGAACATGGCGTACCGACGATGTTTACGGTACGTACATAGAATTTCTCGCCGGGTGATTATTCACTATTCACTGGTGGACAATTGAGAATATGTCGTGCCGTTTTTCAAATACATACAAGTACAGTTCGCCGTGCCCTGCGCGCAATCCCGAGGATATAAGTGGGATACTTGACCTCCCGGAACCGACTATTGAATTCAATATTGATTGCTTAATTTGAATCCCGGGAATGGGTGTAACTATCGAAACCTTGACTTTCCTAAAAGCGACAATTCACATGCGCCAACTTTCCGTGCTCACATAAAACGGTGTCTTGAATAACACTGACTGAGATCAATCGAACTTACTCCAAACAACACATCTCCCAACAATTCGTACTGGTTCACTTAGTCACAGGATGAGAAATGGAGTTATGAACCTATTACACTCATACGCAGCTTCTCACGCTATCTTACTGTTTGACGGCGGCTTGAGTTTGTTGAGAAAGTTTGTCACTTGTCTTCTGTGTCAACGTCCGACTGTCTTCAGTCGACCGCTGTCGGTGAGTTGTATCAACCGAGTCACCTACAAGTCTGTTACCGGTTCGTCACGGCTCCTGCTGGCCCCGTGTCAAACTGCGCACATTCCGTAGCTTAGCTCTCATGAATAGTGAGCATTGATGGGACGTGTACAATAATGCGCTGGTTTCGTGCACTTCTTTTTGAGGGGATTGATTCTACATTTATTGTTCGGTTGGATCTCATTACTACAACACTTCTATACCGATCAAGTTCATCATCTTCTACTTACGGGTATACGAACCCGATATTTCTGGGATCTATCGCGCCTGAGGAACAGCCGGGCTACTACAGAAGGGAATTCGTGAATGTCGGGAATACCAATCCATACCCACGCAATACCAGCAAAAAACAATCTCTCACGTAGTCTGTCTGATTTGCTTCAGCGGTGACTCCTTGATAAAATAGTCAGGGTATAGATCCACTTTATCATTCATATGCTTCAGGTCACCAGCCAACTGCGGCACTCCGTTAGTGTATCTTATGAAAATTACAAACGTCCCATGACCTCCGGTCAAAGACAACAATATCTCCTACCTGAATTCAACATCTTACTTCCAAAATTCAATCGCTATCCCGCTTGGGGGACTCGTGCACCAAAATTCCCGATCGATTATTCGAACGAGTTCATCTGCCAGCTCTTCACATGCTCCAACTACCATCGCGAAGTTGGAAACCTCAGGCTTCCGGTTTTATCTGCGTTATTTTCGTCCCGCCCCTTTCGACCAATTTTGGCTCCGCGCTGTGCCACCTGATTCTTTCCAAATGTGGCTTCCTAGAAACCCCCCGTTTGACGGGGAGCACCAGCTCCTCCGTCAGCTTCGCGGGTTCTAAGGATAGGAAGACGAAGTGCCACACATTGTGACACCTGATCCTTCGAGATGCCCTGTGTCAGCTGAGCGAGGTTTCTTTGCCGCGATAGGCGCTCTGTGCTCCCCCGCACCCTTTCAAGATTACTACCATGTGTATGAACTCCTATGTTTTATTTTACAGGGGCTAAATCGAAAAGGGGGCTACCATGCTCCGAAGAGAAGTCTGCGAAGCTGATCTTGTGGCTCCTTAGTGGAGACCTTCTACGAAAGGCCAGTCGCCATTGAATTATTGAAGACGTAATAACAGCGGGAAATACATAGATGGCAGGTTTGGGAAGCCATATGATGGGAATTTATACGCCTCTAATGATGTGCCCCTGTGTGCCTTGGGTGCCATATATGTGGACACTTGTTTTGAACCAAAACGACGGGTCCGGTCAGACACACCAGCAACGGCATCGCTCATACGGGACGACACGCCTGAACCAATACAAGGTCCCATAACGGGGGAAATATTCCGAATTCGTTCATCAGACACTTGGTTAACCCCTGACAGTTCAACTGGAGTTATCGTGGAGAACCATTGCGAACTTGGTTGAACTGGTACATGTTCGACTCGCCATGATCATTGCTTGCACTATCATTGTTGTGATTCTTCCCACCCATTCGAATAACACATGCGAAATAAGGGTATTGTAGCTAGATGTAGCGAAAGGTTCCCCGTGAGCGTGAGTGTGTATACATGGACCCACAATCGACAACTTTACTGGTCCGTGGAACTGACGCATTCTGAGACTTATACCTTTTTGGAGCCTCCTGTGAGTGTGTAAGTGTGTGGTCTTGATATATAATCAGAAAGTCGAATGGTCTGGAATGTAATTGGCGAGTGAAACTAAAATATGTGTACAAGTCAATAATTACAAAATCAATTAAATGAAATATAGACGAATCACAAAATATAAGAGGATATAAGATTACGAACCAAGCGCAATAGAGTAGATGAAACACAAATTTGGGGAAGGGACTCGATACTCTATGGTCTTTAGGACCGGAACGAATAGTTTCCCTCAAGAAAGCGTTGAAAATATGTGTTGGGCTTCCATCCGGCTGATATGTTCTATAGGTCGAAGCATGCCCACAGAGTTTGAGCTGTGTGCCTAGGCAAACACCGACGACACATAAGATATAGACCCATTAGGCAACCTAGAACGATGTGAGATCAGTGACAAGCAAGCACAAGGGCAAATTGATAACCTACACCACACATAGTATTGGCTGTCCTTGAATAACCGGGGCTTGACAATTGGAGCATTGCATTGACAGAGGGTGAATACCCGATGTCTGTATTCTGGGACATGGACCACCAGGCAGCACGGAGCGATAGACACAATCCAATTTATTGCATGGCGAAGCAAGCATTTTCAAGAATCGCGCTCTGCAATGAGGACAAACAGTATCGGATACGAGGCACATTGGTCTACTCAAGCACAAACTGCTGGGCGGACAGTAATCTTTTGCGGGTAGGCGGACATTATTATTGTAAAACCTTTTTTAAAAAGAACAGGGCGAGGGCGCTTTAGACTGGGTTGCCACAAAAAAAAAATACAAGACCATTGGAGGCACTACGATTGGAAATTTTACACAGGTTACGGGTACCCCAGAGTGGAGGGTAGAACCTATATGTAGGTATGTGTATGACGAATGGCGGATCCATGTCCTCCATAGCCGACTGGCAGCTTACTTGTTTCGTCTTTCCGAGGAAGAAGCACTCAGAGACGTGATACCTGTGAAATTTAGCGACAGGGACTGAGCAAAAAAGCCCCTCATAGGTTCCAACAGGTTGTCCAAGCTTACCGCCCGTGTCGAATTAGCCGTTGTGCGCGAGGGTTTGGGGTTGAGTCGAAATTCGATAGAAACGAACATTACTCAAAAGGGTAATTTTATGTAGTTCGTTGGGCGATTGCCGGTTTATCTTATATCTTATGGAGATCAAGCTGTGTGTTAGCGTCCAATGCCCTATTACCCAGGACGTTGTGTAGTAAGAAACCTACTTTTTGCCCAAATTTAGGTATAACCTTCGTCATATCCGATCATGCGCCCTCCTTGGGGTTTGATGCCGTTTTTGGGCAAAACGGTATGGTATGACTCGAAGGGCGATAGAAGCTTGCGACAGGATAAAAGGCTCTAGGGCATAAAACAGTTACAGCAAAGCTTATATTGACAACCAGCGACGGTAAAGGGCGTCAGCCAAAGGCGTTGCCCCAGTAAGGACATATATTAAGGAGAGATTATATGCAGCTTCGCGGACGAACGTAGCATCCTGCGGGGGCGGTTTGATTCAATAAGCCAGAGGCAAAAAAGGTTGTATAACGCCATACCTCGCCCTTTTCCGCCATTTCGATAACTTTTTGATATTGTTTGACTGCATGTGAAAATAGGCCTATATATATAATCAATGACGAGAGAGGGGTGTATTAGTTTCCGCCATACCGAGCTGATGAAAGGTCCGCCCAAAGTTAAACTCTACCTCGCCTAAGCCAAGTGGAGTCGTTCCTCTCAGATTCCTGTATTTTGTCAAGAATGCCATAGCCTAGAAGAACCCCCGTTGAGTCCTAGATTCAATGAGTGTACGATATTTACTCACTTGTGTTATCAGATGGTGTCTGTTGTCTGACTGACGTTGCATAGCTCGTCCGATCGAAGCTATGGCTAAACACAGGCATATCATTGGGTCATCAGGGCAGTAATCGTATGCATGCAGGAGGTAAACTTCGAAACGCATGGATCAGCGACTGCGTTCACAAGGAGGTAAAGTAGCGTACAGATGGCGCTCTGATAACTCTTTGCAGCAATACAAATCTGTCCATAAATGGTGATGATGACCGGGTTGAATTCCGTCGGAATGGGCGGAAGGTTCGACTTCTCAGAGTAGTCCGAGGTTGGACCTGCGTTCGATGCAACGGCAGCTTCGACATCGTCATTTTCTTCGTCCTCTTCTGGTTCAGTTGCTTTTAACCCAGTCGCTGCATAGCGCTTATTGAGCGAGTTCCATTTTAACACCTCTGGATGCTTGACAGCTGTGTCTGATAATTTCATTTCTCTGAAGAGATGCTTTTGAAGTGTCGACGTTATGAAAGCATCGGTTGGAAGGAGGCCACTCGAAAGACTTGCAATCAGAAGACGTAGGGGTTCATTGTTGAACTGATGAGCTGTGATAAGCTTCCTCGCATGCTCAACTGCAGTCCTGTAGTCTCTTGTAGCTATAGCCACAGCTACGAATCGGAACATTAATTGTATGCCTCCCACAAAGGGAACACCACATACTAATCAACGACAGTCGAATTACATCCTGTCTGGTGCGTGTCTGATAAGCATTCGAAAGCAGTATATGGTTCAGGATCTCATAGGCAAGGTCTGATTGTCCTTGTTTTGTTAAAAGGAACGAATACTACATGGAATAAGTAAGGGGGAAAAGTCACAAAAGGTGGTCACTTACCTGCATGAATACTCGCAACCAATCATCAAACGAGACCCCTCTGAAAACCTCTACCGCACCAGGCTTCTCTCCCCGCCTGCTGGCTTTCTTAGCGAGGTCCTCGCGCTCTGTGGTGGCAAGTCTTTCAGCATTGCCAACCAGAAAGAGTTTAAGAACTGACCCACCCAAATCTAACTGTAGTCGGGAAGCCATCCTGTCTTCATCGGCCTCGATTTCCACTTGTTGCTTGGTTCGTTTCCTTGGGAACATCCCCCGGAAGGGATGTGTCTAAAAGTATTGTGATCAAAGAATCGTCCACTGTGTCTTATTCAGAAGAGGCTCACCCGGCTTGTTAGAAACAAGTTGCGCGTTTCTCTGAACGTTTCGACGAGTTTCTCAGCTTCGGTCAACCACTCTTTCCCAGCTTCCGAAGCTCCGCTGAGCATGTCTGGCCATAATTCCTGTAGGCGCTTATATCCCCGAATGACTTCCTTCTCCTTTTGCGATTCAAGTTCTCTCAATTGCGCGTGCGTGAGCCGCGGTGCTCGAGGTTGTACTTTGGCTTTCGGTTGTGCCCTTTCCTCAAATAACGAAGTGGAGCCAACGTTAGATTGATCCTCCATCTGATTTGCGGCATCTCCCCTTCCGCGACGTTTCCGGGAGTCGATAACTGCGTATTATCTGAGATCAGGACGGTATTAGTTCGGGTGTCGGCAAGTACCTTCATATACAAGCTCGAGAGCTTTCCGAGGTTCGTTCATGATCTCGTATATCTCCGCTAGCTTCATCTTTGCATCATTATTTGCCGGATCAATGGACTTGACTAGAAAATGGAATCAAGGTGGTGCGTTGACGAAGGTCACTCGTAACATACTGTGCTCATAAACTTCTGCGGCCTCTTTGAGCTCCTCCATCATGCGACGACATGCCGCAGTTTGAAGTAGGATATATAAACTGCTTGTCTAGATAATCATGTGAGTCAATCATGACTGCAAAGAGCCGGGGCAGAAAGCACCTCAGGATCACCCCCAAGTAGTTCATATATCGGCTTTGCTTCCACCCACAGCTGTTTCTCGAAATATGCGTCCGCGATCTCGGCGAACAAAACAGCGAAGTCTTTAACATTCTGTGACAATATGACTCCGGCATGTAACTATAGCTCAATTAGTAACAAGTTAGCTAAAATCAGACCAACACCCACCTTTCCTTCTTCAATCTCTCCCAGTTTGATCCTGGAAACGGCTAGGCGATGGCGCGCATTTATGTCAAGGGGAAATCTGCCAGAAGTCACTTCCGTGGCATCTTCCCCACCATTACTCGCTCTCATTGGCCATTCAGGCATATCATATTCCCTGTCATCTTCGCAAAGATCCCAGTACTTTTGTTCAGCACGTCCCTGAAGCCACCGGGTGCCCTTTCGAATGGCTTCAATAGCACTTTCATGTTCACCCAAAGTATTATACAAATCGGCGAGGAGAAGAAGTTCGAGGTTGCCAAATCCTCCGCCTTCAAGCGTTACATTGGTTACAGGGTCGAGAGCAAACCCTGATTGATAAGTTCTTTGATAGTGGTCGAATGCTTGTTGGAATAGCTCTACACAACCAGTGAGGTCCGATAGTTCGATGAGGGTGGTATGTAACTCTCGAAGGACGCTGAGGTCGTGAGGAAACCGTTTTAGGATCGCCAAGAATGCATTGCGCGCCTGCGCATGCATGTAAGCGGGGTGACCAGAGAAAATCAAGCGCATACACACAGTTTTATACTCTCCGATATTTTTTGCCAATGAGGCACGGTCCCAGAGGGCGTCAACATTGGTTGGGTCGAGGCTATAGACCTTCCGGTAACAGTATAAAGCCTGCTGGCTATACCCGAGGTCCCTATGAATTTGCTTGGTGAACCAGGATATCAAAAAACACACCCATAGTAGCCTACCTGGACTGCCGAGCTAGTGTGTCCCATTCCTCAGCATCGTGTCGCAAATGAGCAGCCATTATTCGAATTTGTAGTGCTTTGTCTTTTTGGTTCAGATCCTCATAGCAGTTCGCCAACACAGACCAGGCTGCAGTTGCACGGGGTTCGATTCGAATGACTTCTTGCATAATCCTGATGGCTTCTGGCGTATTGTTATCAACGAAAGCCTGGTTTCCTTCGCCTATCATAGCCTGAACCTGCTGAGAAAGTACAGGACCAGCCGATCGGCCTTTCTACACGCCAGACATTCAACCGAGGCCTATGTCGCTCTGAAGGTACGCACTTTTCGACGCCTCTTCCCAATCCCTGACGCCGCTCGAAGATCGTCACGGAACTCAGCCTCTCTCTCTGCTATATTGATATCCCAGTCGCGAGACAACATAGTAGAACTACCACCACCACCTTCATTCTCGCGTATGTTCTGAATTAAACGGCTATATATGTTGTCAGTCATATATCAGTTGTATGAGTTAGGAACGTACTCGAAATCTCCTTCGATTTCCCTTTCCGCATTCACTTCCTCTAGCGTATGCAGACCTTCACTTTCTTCCCCTTCATCGGATTCTTCATCCTCTGAGAGTTCGGGTGCATCGTCGGAATTTTCGCTATCATGATCTAGCATTCCTTATAAATAGGGGTTCTTGTGGACAAAACGATAATCCCGCACCGAGGCGGCGTTCCTCGTCGCTGAGGACAACCTCATCGAAAGAATGGCGAGATATTGATGATGACATTGGGCTGTTGTGGCACATTGGCGCTCATCGTCACGAGTATATGTAGTCATGTGATTAGGCCGACACCCGACCATGAAAACAAAGCATTCTAAAAATCCTATGGCATACTTTCTTCCTGACAGATCAATGCTACCTCATGACACGCGAAGCAGCCAGAACGATGTACTACCATCACACACTATAACTTGATTAATTCCATGGATAACCGACAGTAAATGATATCCTACGCCAACCTCGGGAGTAAATACGACACCATCGGATCTCCTCGATGTGATGTGCCAACATCTCAAAATCCTAGTCTACCTTTTCCATATCATTACAGCTTCTCAACGTGTCTGGCATTTATCTGATGGGAAGCAATGATCTTAGATGAGAAGTTGATCTTCTCATTATAGGATAAGTTTTGGCAGCGAAGAAGTGATAGGTTCCTTTCCTGTCTATACATCTATAAATAATCCTCATATATATTATTCTGCCCCCCTTTCTACCCCTCTCTAACTCGTTCGTACGTCCCCTCACTCGCCCAAAGCTGTTTTTCGCCCCACCCACCATCCCTATTCCTACTCTTAGTGTTAGGTACAGCCACTTGGCTCCCCCGTTGGCCCTGCCTTTTTCGCTCCGGACCTGGCGATCTCCTTTTCTCTACCTTCGAGGTAGATCAGGTAGATTTCACAAATACCTCTTACAGGTGTGTCATGTGATCTAAAGGGGCCTCACCAAAACCCCAACCCCCCCGCCAGGCCCCACGCACACTCAGTAACCGGACAACTTCTATATCATTTATTATTATAGAAACACACGATCACTGTTTTACCTTTCCTTCTCCAATCAATCTTCCCACTCTGCGCTCACATATACTTATCGGGCCATCCTCCATCATAATAGCATCACAATGCTAACCTCATGAGAGTCCCCCAGGTGACGATCTTTTTTGTCACTTTTTCGATTGAACATTACCCTCCCGTGCATTTGGCCATTCTCTTGGGTCTAATGTGTCATATGGTTAATATTTGTTTCCCCGTTTCTTCGATACAATATGAGAGCGACGAGGTCTACTGCGCAGTTACGATCGCGTAAGAGCGGCGCCAAAGCATTGCACTAGCCCCATAAGGTCTGGCCGGCCGTGTTACTTTTGTTTTTATTTAGACAAACTACTATGGCTTGTGATTTTCGTTGTGCTGTGTTCGGGTGAACCACTGACCATGGGACTACAGGACAACATGAGCTTCTATCTCCGGATGTGGTAATCCAGGTTGCGTCAAATCACAGGGGCGGGCCAATGCAGAACACTCTTGCAGCTCTGTTTCATATAAGACCCCAAACTTCTCAAGACTTCGAGCTTCTTTCGCCCTTTGGCTCCCCACCTGCCATGACGGTTGTCACTCCTGGTGTTGACTTTCTCTCAACAGGACTCTTTATCTTGTCTTTGCCTGTATTCGCTGCCTCTGCCATCGGAAAACTCAATAAAATCATCGGCGGTCAACCGATACCCTCATGGGTCTTTACTCTTGCTGGGATTACAGGCGTCCCCGCCATCGCAATTTTACGCATCATCGCCATCCGCTTGAAACATAAACGTGAGGCCGCTGCAATGGGTGCCAGGATGATACCATCTCCCAGAGGGAAGTGGCCTGGAAATGCTGATATTCTAAAGCACATGCAATACAACTTCCTGCATGGATATCCGGGTGCGTCGCTCCTCACAGTTGCACTCTAAAGAACTTCCGACCTCTGATCAAGATTACAGCGGATGACTTAATCGAACTCTTGGAAGAACAAGGGCCCGTTGTTAACCTTCGCATATTCTGGTCCGATTTAGTCTTCACTGCATCCCCAGAGCACATCAAGCTCACCCTTGCCACCGACTTTGAAAATTACGTCAAAGGTCTGAAGAACCATTTCTTGTCATCCTAATACCCATGTTTCTTCTACCCATCAGGCAGCAGGTTCCAGCAGAGTATGAGCGATGTTTTGGGAGTTGGTGTCTTCAACTCAGATGGTAAGTTTTGAGACTGTCATTGTACGATCCCTCACCCTCAACCTCACCACAGGTGACCTGTGGAAGTAAGAAGATTCTCGAGAGTGCATCTCACATGCTGAACCATCTCAGATTTCATCGTTCAATCACACGCCCCGCATTTACGCGAGACAGGATAAGCGACTTTGAACTTTTCGACCGCCATGCCGAGGCTGCTATTCAACAACTCAAATCTCGTTTGCGCGAGGGCCATCCCGTCGATTTCCAAGACCTCATGTCTCGTTTCACGCTCGATTCTGCCACCGAATTCCTCTTCGGTCACTGTGTACATAACCTCAACAACAACCTTCCCTACCCACATAATGCAACAAACGTGCCAAATATTATTCAAACCCCAGAGACACGTCTTTCAAACGAGTTTTCGAATGCATTCCTTACGGCCCAATTCGCCATTAGTCAACGCGAGCGCTACGGATGGGTTTGGCCATTATATGAAATATTTGGTAACAAGACCAAAGACCCCATGAAGGTCGTCAATGCCTTCATTGAGCCGATCATTGCAGACGCTATTGCAAAAAAGAATAACGGAAGCAAGGCGAAAGAGAAAGACCCAAATATTGAGGATGGAACGCTTTTAGATCATCTTGTTCAAGTTACCTCCAACCCTAAAATTTTGAAGGACGAAACGTGAGCCCCTTCGCGGATGATATCATGTAACCGGATTTAATGCTCATCAAATCTAGTTTGAATATCATGCTCGGTATGTCAGATAACAACGTATTCTCCAGGTTGCTGGGCTAATATTGTTTATCAGCGGGACGTGACACGACTGCTGCTACTCTCACCTTTGCCGTCTATCTCCTTTCCCAGTACCCGGATGTCATGCAACGCCTGCGCCAAGAAGTTTTGGACAAGGTCGGGCCCTCAAGGCGCCCCACATTTGACGACATCCGTGAAATGCGCTATCTCCGCGCAGTCATCAACGGTGAGCACTTCAGGTGCCTCTTGAGTAATTTTAGATGCCGACAATGGGCTAGAAACACTTCGACTATATCCTGTCGTTCCTTTCGATATCCGGTGAATGAACATTATCCAAGCTGTTGTGCGACAAGCTCATCATCCTCCAGAGAATCTGTTAACGCGGCAACGTGGCCCAATCCCGACCCCAAGGGCAAGCCTTTCTACATACCGGCCGGCACGAAGTATGTCATTTCTACGCTGGTCGTGTGCACTCTTAATGAGGTATTTATTAGGGTTGGATACTCGGTCTTTGTGATGCATCGGCGGAAGGATCTCTGGGGACCTGACGGTGAACTGCCACTGGCTCGATATGCCCATCAACATTGGTTTTCTTACACTGTCTTTAGCTGAGGAATTTGATCCCGACCGCTTCTTGGATGAACGTCTGAAGAAATATCTCGTCAGCAACTCCTTCATCTTCCTCCCCTTCAACGCCGGTCCACGTATTTGTCTTGGCCAACAGGTCTGTCGTCTCCATAAGTATTTGCTCTACGTGCCTGACCACCGAATTTGACTGATATAGTTTGCTTACAATGAAATATCGTTCATGCTTGTTCGTCTCCTACAAAATTTCTCCTCTGTATCTCTCGAACTCGATTCATTCCCGCCCGGAACTCTCCCTCCCGAGGACTTCAAGCTCGCACCGGGAAGGAAGGGAGTTGATAAGGTCTGGCCAAAGATGACATTGACCATGTATGTTAATGTGCGTATGCGTCGTTTAGTTGATGTCCTTTTATTGAACTGATGGGGCAATAAAACAGGGTGGATTATGGGTAAGGATGCAAGAAGCCAACAATTCTTGAATGTATTAAGCGTCGGTCAAACTTTGTATAACGACTCATATTGTACCATATCTGTGCGTTATTTAAATAAAAACTTGTATGTGTTCAGATTCCAATCACACATTTCTTTGGCAAGTGTAAAAAAATTAAATCACTTTATATGATACAAGGTAAATAAAGACATGCGAACTGATAAGTAAGACGTGTATATACGTTTGTTAGTTTATGACTGATTTCCTCATATAGTTCAGAGGGGAAGTAACAGAACAGAAACTGGACTGGGGCAAGTGTTCTAAGCATGAACTGGGTTGCTCACACGGCTAGTTGTTCGCATATCGGTTGCGACAGAACGTCCATGGTTGTTCGTGCGCATCTCGGGATAGCTGCCGACGGTGTCACGGCGTCCATGCATAGGCCCAGTAAGTCCGTGGTTATTACGAATCATGTTGAGAACACTGGCAAAGATCAAGAAGATCGTCCAGCCCCAGAAAATCCATGAAAACGCTTTGATGGATTCGAGAATGCGGCACTCTTTGTGGTGAGCGCGACACCATTTGAGATTACTGAACTCGTGCTAAAGGAGACAGTCCGATTCATTGAGCTTCTTCACGGTAGCTAGATATCAAAATACTTACTGTGACGACACCAGCACCGACGAGGGACATGACAAACAGAATCCAGAGACCAATTTGCTCAGCAAAGTATGTGCCCAACGGACCACGACCAACCCTGAGTATCAGGGAAAAGATCCTAAGTAGCGAAGATGTTTTAGAAGGGGGGGAAGAAAGCACAAGAGATGAGTACACCCACATCCAAAGAGACCATATTGTGCCGAGTATACCTACTACCAACAGCTCTACCACAATGGGTGCTGTATAAATTGGGTTTAGGAGACATACTAACGAAAAATTAAATGGAAACACACTGTAGAAGTGTTGGCGAGTCGTCAAAATATCCGGGTGGTCAAGCCTCTTGGTGTAACGGGTTCGATAGGCCGTCAACCCCATCAGAATCACCGAGAACGCGAACTATGAATGCAAGACAAATGAATATTCTCAGAAACTTCAAACATCGATATAAAAAAGAGGTGTACTCACGAACCAAGCATAGAGGAACGTGCGAACCGGATGGAACGACATAGGTGCTGGTGTGTCTCGTGAAAATGAGGAAACAAGAAGGGGACGGGAGGGAAGTGGGGTACTCGGACTTGCTCAGATCGTAAAAACCCTCATGTTATATAGAGAGCAGGAACGCTTAGTGTCTCTCAATATCTCTCATTACCTCGGCAGACGCGGAAAGGAGTATGGGGTGAGGGGAGGGGGGCGGAGTGACGTTGTGACTGAGTCAATGGGGGCTCCGTTGCTCCATGGTGCTCTCGAGGGCACTAGCAAACACCTCACCAGTGAGCATCATGGGTGGACCCCTTGCTTTGCTCGCTTGTGTTGTAATAGCTGTGGTAATCCGCTCCAACCGCGGATCGGAGTAGAAGCATGTCCCCCTTGTGTTTGTAGAGAATGGGCTATCGAGGAGCTTTCGAGAAATGGAGCATGTGTTGAGGGTCCTTGGTTAGCATGGATCAATGGTGCTTTACTGTTAAAGGGATTTCATTGCTGTAAGGGGAATTGTCATCAAGCATCAAGGACGGCGGGAATAGGTGGACAGGACCTACCAAGCGCCTAGTGACAAACACTGCTGGGAGAATGCTCATCCAAGGTAGAGCGCTTGGCCTGAGATTCCAGGCCCTGAGCCGGCACGCGTAGCAGCAGTTTTCCACAACGATGATAGAGATTTATTGGACGTATCACAACCCCCCCTGAGCAAGTTCCGTGAGCGCTTGCTCGCGAGTCACTATCCATCAGCTATCGCCAATCATCCATATATCATATGCATGTTCCTGACCTCCGAATCCCATGGAATTTACTTCTGAAAAAGCTGAAAATCGCTAGCCGGTGAAATGAACATCGGAACAAGAGCCGTAGATATATACTGCATAGCGGTATAGAAGTATATGACCAAAATCCATCATTTCCTATCAGTCCCAACATCAAAGCTCGTAATATGAAGTGTACCGGGGGTTTGATTCCAAACGGCCAAACCACGTTCTCTCCCCCCTCCCAAATCACCCCATCACCTCCAGTAGGAGCCTAAAAACCTCCTCACACCCTCGTGCCGCTCGAATACATACTAATTCTCGGGTCCCATCTCCCATGCAAAGGCTGCCAAAGCGCACTATTCGCAATACTGAAAAGCACAGTCACGATCAACAACGCCGTCAACGTGATCCAGCCCAACCAGGCAAATGCGAGCATGGCGGTGAGTAGTCGACATTGGCTGAGTTGTTGACAGGAGGAGAGGTCTCCCCAAATGGACTATGTGTGAGGGAGAGAGAAAGGGGTGTGTGAATGTAAGTACATAAACAAAGATTTAAGGGATAAAGAAAGGGGGGTACGAACGCTTGCTACCGCAGCTCCGACTATCCAGAACAACCACAGAATGGCGAGAGCGACAATTTCCCCGAGGAACGTAGTCACGAAACGAAATTCGAAGCGCTTGAACATGGCCAATACACTGAGTGCCGACCGTTGTATGATCGTCAACAAGCGTCTTGCTGCTGTTCAGAATTAACCGACTAACACAAAGATGCACCAGGAGATGGTAATCAGGGTTGCGAATAAAAGTTCTGCGACGATGGGGTCTGTTGTAGACTATGCTTTCAGAAAGAGGCTTCATTTTCATGAGAATTAGGGAACACACACCGTAAAAGTTCAACTTTGTTGTAAAGTGCAGTCGGGCAGCCGTGATACACATCAAGATGAACGAGAATATCGTCTAAAATCATAAACACGGGAAGGGTGTCGTCAAATTGAAAATACTCGATAGATCCCAAGAGAAAGAAAGACACACCAAAACGGCGTACAGGCCTAGCCTAACAGGAGGAATCTCAAAAGACAGTTTCGAAGCCATGTCGAAAACCCGCAGGGACGATCGGATACTTGAACACGAAAAGGTCGATAGATATACGATATATGGCTCCACAAGTAGTCAAGAGAAGGTAAGAGTGGGGCCAGGTGGCAGGAGAATGTCACTATATGATGCTAGCGCCCTGGTTATAAGAGCGCAGCACGGCGATATAAATGCGACACGCACGAGGAAGCCTGCTGGTGGTGCATTAACAATGAGGCTCCAACTCGTTGAGCAAATCACATTGCTTTTCGATATATTCCTGGCCCCTCCAGACTCCTCTGTGACAATAGCCCGTATGAGAGTAGTCCAACACCGAGACCAGGCTCAGGGGGTTAAACCCTCTGAAGCGATCCGGGGAAATGACAGGGATTGAATCGCAACGTTCTGATCCTCAGGCAACATTATAAAGTGTTAAACGGGTGATAAATGATGACGTCACCGCAGTATCCTTAGCAACGCCTCAAGCCCAGGCGCTGGCAATATTGCAGAGAAAGACCGCAGCTACCCAAGTGATATTCAAAATATGCCCCATTGTAATACTGGGATACTAACGAGGTTCAAACGGAATAATAAGATAGAGCCATGAAATAATGCGATTAGATTAGCAAAAGTAATATCCAATTCCGTGGCCCATTCCAGGACCATTTTCCGTCTTCCAGCTTGGTATCATAAACTAATGGTTAGGGAGATTATCCTCACTCATGCTCAACATTGTTGTGAGAGAGAGCGGGAGGGTCTTGGATAAAGATGTTGTTGCCTTTGATGTTGATAAACGAGTATTCTGCGAGGTCAGACGTCCGTGAGTCGCGGTTATAGTTGAGGTAGACAAGGTTGGGCTAATTCAAGAAATAAGATTTTATGCTATAGGACGGAGTTTTCATAGAACATACCTCGGTCCAGAATGGGCGCAAGCCAGCTTCCTCGAGCATCTCCCACCATCCCAGAATTTCTTCGAACGACTTGTGCCAGAGATGGATCTCAATCTGGAGTTGACCGAAGGGCAATGGCTTGCCACTAGTCAAGTAAGGCTTGATCAAAGCATCAAGAGTGGTGAACTCCCAGCTCTCAATATCAATCTTGAGGATATCAATGAATTCATGACCTAAAATGACATGAGATGAATATGTGGGTGATATTAATCTGGATACATACCGTTCTTCTTGAGGAGCGTCTCAAGAGTGTACATAGGAATCTCGTCCTCCGGACCATGCTTATCCTCACCACCAAGACCGTAAGCGTGGAAGTGTGTACGGTGCTTGCTCTCAGAGGGGATCTCTGGACCAAAAGCGTTCACGCTATAGTCATAGCCCCAGATCTCGCAGTGACGAGTGTTGCGTAGAATCTCAGCCTCGAAAGAAGACTCGTAATTGATACCTAATGGGGAAAGTCAACATCTGGTCCGTGTCGAGAAGCCAGAGAACGGACCAAAAGAATAGACCACACAGTCGGGTTTATCGCGAACGCGGGACAGACCACAAACCCATTTTCCACCATCGCCCAAGGCACCTTGACGTTCGACCTCATGAGGGCAGTTAAAGGCAGCTGGGAAGAAGTCCCCTATTTGCCACGTAACAGTCAATTACACGTCGATACCCAACAAGACGTCAGATGCGTACAAACGGTGTAGGGCGGCCAAGGAGCCTTGTCTTCGGGGAATCTGGTTGTATGGTAAACGGATTGATGGTCGGACAAGAGGATGTAGACTCACACTGCAATATCTTTGGGAGTTGGGCCAAATTTCTGAATAAGACCTTTGCGGTCATCCAACACCTTGTTGTAAATGCGGTGTGCACGTTCCATGCGGCCGGGTAAATCGTTGTCAGACATAGTAAAGAGCGAGGGGGAAAGGGGATCCTGCTGGATTGGAACGAGTAGGTAGAGAGTCGTGACGAGTACGACGACGACCAAGAGGGAATAACGGGGGTGCCGCTGCCAGACGCCAGGCATGGTGAATGACTGGGATATGAAAAATGTACAGAGGTGTGATAGAAAAGAACCTCCAACAGTTGAATGTGGAGGAGGAAGGTAATGGGAGGGTTCAGAGTGCAAGTCAACGGTATATGTGGGTTTTTGTTGTCCTATGTTTTGAAATTGCGC
>QFDT01001903.1:0-33512 GCA_003315915.1 Macrolepiota dolichaula
CTCAATTCACAGCGCAGCAAAGCACCTCACATCTTATGAGCGATAGAGCAGTATTGTCCGAATGAACTTTTAGCACTATTGTAAACCGGTACCCGGCATCTCGGAGCTTTGCATTGTAATGCGGCTTGAATATTAGCAGAGTTAACAATACTTCAATTCAAAAACATCAAGAATATCACCCATGGGAGGCCAGATGCCTCTCGGATTTCCTTGTCTGCTCATTGGATGATTGGCCCGGACACGGATCCAGCTTTCCGCTTTGTCCGCACATGCTTGGCCGCAGAAAGCATGTGTACCACGGCCATCAAAATATCTCGGTTGGACATGACAAAACTAGTAGGCGAGCATTTCAGTCATAGAGAACACAGAGTGATAGAAATGGCATACGCTACAATTAGCGCGTGGCGCTATAACCTGCGGGGCTTGGAGGCCTGTTACGGAGGTCCTATTCTTCTGCTTGTACATGTCCGCACACGTCTTGCTGCAATAGGGATGGGTCTTGATACCGTCAAAGTACTTGGGGTGGGTGTGGCAAAACTGATGCTTATTAGCCATCTGAGTGCAGAGTCTGGAAAGAAACACCTACGCAACACAGGAGGTTTGGTGGCTTGTTAGGCGGATTTTGAGGGGTACCCAGGGAAGGGAGATTTCGAGGATGGGCCGCCATCCTCGACGAAAGAAATCGGGATATTAAGGTCGCTCTGGTGAAATCTGGACGTTGGACGTTGAGATGAGTCTGTATCAAAAGGGAGTGGCATGCAATTCAGTGGCGGGTTATATCGACGTAAGTGTGCTCGAAACCACTCACAGGAACTTGGGGGTATCAGTGATGAAACCGGGGCTCTTAAATATGGGAGGAACAATTAAATCGGGATTAGTACATATTTATCCATGTGTAATTATTGAGCACCCTTCTTGTTCTTCTCCTTTTGAATCATGCACTCCCTTCGAAATCTCGCCTTTTGGAACGTGAATCGTCGACAGACTACTACTCGCTCCAGTGATCTTTGCGAGGTCAGTCATGTGGACTGGGCCTCACTCACCCGAATTGTAATCTTACCTGCGAATGCACTCAGATCTGTGGTTTGAAGCCAAAGTTTGTGGAAAGGGGCTACAAGCACCCATATTGCAGCAGGACATGCGCTAGGAAGAGTGGACATAGTACGAACCCTGCGGTGCGTCTTTTTCCAGGCTGTCGTGCTACAGGGAATCTTATTTTTCAAATTATTGCTCGAAGGACCATTCCATGTGAGTTTCTGGTGTCCTGTCCGGTTGCCACTTAGTGTAAATGTGATTTGTCTCATAGAGCAAATATCCACCCTCAAGGCCAGGTGGTTGGGTGCAAGCAATGCGGCAGGCAACCGAGCACTGTTGGCGGATTGTGTGCTGCGTGTGATAGACAACTTCGTACAGGACCGGGGCTACAGGAATTGAAGCCAAGCAGTTCCACATTCAGGAAATGTGAGTCAGAACCATCTCTAGCCTTCAATTTACCATAATCGTCCTTTAGTGCAAGCCGAGTTTATGAGAAAGTGGGAGTCAACTGACAAGAACAAGAACCCACCTTTACTCCATAAAGTCTTTGAGATCACCTTGGCTTATGATATTGGAGATCGCCATGATGTATATCGGTATGTACCACGAGTTTGAAGCTGTCAGGGAAAGCGGGTGTTGAGAATTGGTGTTAGCACCCGCCTCGCCGGATCGAAGGAAATCCGAACATTCTACAGTGCACTCTGTGTTTGCAACCTGGGATACAAGAACAATAATCTATGCGACGGACAAACATGTGGGATTTGTTGTGCGGCGAGGTCTGGTTTCAAATCACTCGCATTTGGAGCGACATCAATGTGGGGAAGGTAGGTTGCATAACAAAAAAAATTGATGTGACCATGTTGATCGGTCGCCGCCACACTAGGTTCGGGCCGGGATTCTACTCCCATTGTAACCCAGCTTATGCCGATATATTCTCGACGTCTTGCACAACTTCACCCTACCGAGTAATGATTGCTTGCGACACTATTATTCAGCCCACTCAGGTAAGTAGTCTGGGATCTTGAGCGTCATGTTGTGATACTCACTGAAGAAAATCTTGAAGGATGACGCGGACGAAGAGTCTATTTTTGTCCCCCTTGCAGATGGTATTCTTCCCGCATACATCATCTTGTACACTATCTGAGTAATGAGTAACGTAACATGAGAAGAATTTTTGTCTCGGCTGTTGCTTTGTACGATGCGGTACATCTTCGACTAGATGCGGAGAAACTTGGCACTGTGGCCAACATTAATTGGAGATAAGAGACATGCGCTCAATAAAAAATCATCTGAGGCAGTGGTGATAGAGACAATAGGACTGCCCTCCACGCAACGTCTTTATCTCTCTTCACAATAACGCCGCTCGCATCGACGCCACACAGCATTCTCCATGCCCTGGCAATACCTGTGGTCAAGAAGACTCCAGAATAATAGGACACATGACGCTCTACATCAATCGGTCTTGCTTCTTGATCGGAATATGCCTCTCGGGTGGGTGGGTGTTCGATGATGTGTGATAGTAGATATGACTGAATCAATAGAGGTGTCCAGGAGATATCCGATGTGGGTATTTGTCCAGGTAGATATTCTCACATTATTGAAATACAAAAAAAATAGCTTGGAGTACAATATAGATCCAAACAGACGTGCACGAAAGAGAGACTTCTAGCTGGTTAAATCAATTATCTTCGGAGCCTGTCCCTCAGCCGTTCCAGGGCCTTCCCAAGTTCATTTGAGCCTTTGCCGTTAGCTCCTATGCCCCAAAACGAATCCTTATCCGAATCCTATTTGCGGAATTGGTGATTAGATTCAACATAGGTGTTTGGGGGTGTATTTACCTCGACGAGTTCAGCATCCCCCGTTGTGAGAAGCTCTGTCCATAGGTCACTGTGTTGTGTGAATTTATGATATAGTACTTCGTCCATCTACATCATCCCTTTATAAGCCAATGAGCGAAATGGTTGTTGGATTCCGTACCTTTGAGATATTTACTTTCTGCCAGTCAGGCCTCACATGGTCCGGAAAGCGGCGGGCTTCAGAGAATGCAACACTCGGATACGGCGAGTAAAGTCTGATATGCTCTGCAATATCATCTCTATAACCTTGGAACTGCGGGAACTCAGATGAGACGATGGAATAAAGGGGTCAATATACCTTGAATGATTGAAAGAGGTGCTCGCTGGTTGGATAGACTTTCCCCTTGTACGAGACTGGGTGTGGCGAGAAGTTGGTGAAGCCATAGTGTGGATCTTTTTTATGGTAAAACAAGATCCTTGGGCGTGGTCCCTTCAAGGACGGGTGTAATGATGGAAATGAGGACGGCGGATTCGATCGAGACCTTTGGGTCATGAGGATCGCTGCATTAGGACGGGGCGGGTCTGAAATACATTCACGCTGCGCCCGAGTCTTCGACCTCACGCGGGACGGCGATGGGGCATTGTCGTTTTCCTGGATGGTGGAACAATAGGTGTTCTGAGAGTCCATTCGAGCTTGTAGAATATCGTGTACGGTGTGTGACTTGCGGCGGAGTCTCTCGATATAGCGAATAGTCTCATTGACTGGTGAGGAGGCAGGAGCAGATACGGTACGCGTTCGGGACTCTGCCGAACATGAAGAGTTGAGTCCTCCCATGGTAGCAACTGTGTATCTGACTGAGGTGAGGATTGGGCTAAGCAACAATGGTGGGGGGGGGGACAATAAGGTGAGCTTGCCTGAAGAGTGTATATATATGAGAGGTAAATAGCTTTCTGTGCGTGAGTAAATAATCCTAACAATTAATTCATCATCAATCGCCACAACTGGAGATGGACCCACAACGATCACGTGACAGAACCTACAGCTTCGAAGTCGCACGCACGCACGATTTCGCCAAGGATGGTCCGGTGATATGTCATGCATGTCATGACCAGGATACCATCATCACGTAAAAACAGTTTCACTCGCATTCGTTGCTTCTTGCCAACACAGGTTGTATTGATAGATTACATAGCCCAACCCTGTGTAACCCACAATCGTCGTCACGAAGCGTACGCGGGACTCGTTCATTCCTACTCGCTCGAAAGGTCAGGATAGTAGTCAAGGAGTCTGAAAAATGGGCTGCGTGTTAGCCTGAACAAATATCGTGCGATATTCCCGTTTCCGATCCTCTTAGGTACCAAAAATAAATTTTGTAGGTTGGGCTGCCAGGATCAGAAGTCCGCTCATCACTTTGTAATTTAGTACAGGAATATCCGGTAAATCGGTCTCTTCGAATAAAGTCTTCTTGGTCTCGAATTGCTGTGAGACTCTTGTTTCCAGGCATGTCACTGCATTCGACATGTAAAGGGTGCTGCCACACGCATTTTTCTTCGAAACCAAATGATCATTAACAATTTAGTGAGACGCCGCCACATTCTGTAAGGCTTTAGGTCTCCATCGTCGATCATAACCCTACTCAAGTTGTCACAGGTTGCTACTGCAGCCTCAAATATAACAAAGCAATTCGCTAGCATTTCCTGCCATTCATGGAGAAGAGCGTGAGATACCTACTCTCAAATCAACCTTGCGGCAGTCAATGAAACTCCGAAAGTCTGACAAATAATGGGGGCTATGAAAGGCTAAGTTGTGGCGAGAATTAATCAGGACATTCCGTCTACGCAGAGTATAAATACCCAACTCATAGCTCGCTATTACTCTCACAAATCATGAGTCACCACCGTGTTCAATCTTCCCCCCTCCAGAGCGCAACCCGTCTACGGGCCACTGCTTATTCCGGGAATCTCTGTGAGGTCAGTTCGGGATGAGTTCCTGGCCAGACCAAGCCTATGTAGCCTTACTCGTTGCCATCCCCTTAGATGTGCGGTTTGAAGCCCAAGTTTGTAGAGAATGGATTAGAGCACCCCTACTGCGGCAGGACATGTGCCAGGAAGAGCGGACGCCGCGTTAACCCGACAATATGTCTACTTCCAGGGTGTCGCGGGATAGGGAAGTCTGCCTTTTCAAATTTCTGCTCGAAAGAACATCTTGCGTAAGCCTTTCATGTCTCGCACTTTCTTTCTGTCGTGAGTATTGATACAAGAACAAATGGTCACAGGGAAAGTCCTCGTCGAGGTCTGAAAGCAAAGTGTACGCATTGTGGCGTGCAGCCCAGCACTATTGGTAAGCTATGTATCGCATGTGACCGAAGAGTTCGTGCGGGACCAGGGCTGCGGGAGTTACATCCAGGCAGCTCAACATTCAGGAATTGTGAGTCTAAACTATTTTGAGTATTTGACTTACCATAACCCATTTCCTACAGTGCGAACCGACTTCTTGAGAAAGTGGGAGTCAACTGACAAGAGAACACCAGTGCTACACAAAGTCTACGAGATCACCTTGGCTCGTGATGTAGGAGCCCGTCATGATACATATTGGTGTGTGCCACGAGCTCAGACCGCCACGGTGAGCTGATAATAGAATGTGTCACTAGTGCCCGGCGTGCGGGATCCAAAGATATTCGAACATTCTACAGTGCCCTCTGTGTTTGCGACCTGGGACACAAGGACGATAAGCTATGTAATGGGGCAACATGTGGGATCTGTTGCGCCGTGAAGTCTGGCTTTGGATCGCTCGCTTTCGGGGAGAGGTCAATGAAGGGACGGTAAGTCATTCGGCAACTTGGGGAACCCTTTCACTGATCGACTGCTGTCCCAGGTTCGGATCAGGCCTCTACACATCTTGTAATCCAGCTCAAGCTGACGTATTCTCGACGTCCAAAACAACGTCACCATACCGGGTAATAGTTGCTTGCGATACAGTCGTTCGTCCTGGTCGGGTATCTGTGAAGAATATTCAAGTGAGTAGCCCAGACTCTGATCCACTATATTGTAACCTTAAGGATCCATAATTTTGCAGGCTGAGCCTGTCTTCGTTCCCGTTGCGGATGGTATTGTACCTGCATACATCATGATGTATACTGTCTGATGTGGAAAGACAATGAATAGTAATGTACGATATTTCTAGGACTTTGAATAAATTATTGTGCGGGGTTTGTCGAACTTTGAATATCTTGCCAGAGTTAGGGAAAATTGCGTGGAGCGGAGACCATGAGCGAAGGGAATATTCTTGCAGGATCAGGGAAAGGGTATGATGGTGGTGGGAATATGTAGCTAACTGGAAGTTATCAAGAACTTGATATCCCGATCTAAGCCAACTTGGAATAATACATAACGTAGGACTAATAAAAATGTGGTCAAGCTAATTATAGTCCTATTGACCTTATCCTCCTAAACCTATTCCTCTTACTCCTTCGTTCCTTCTTCCCCATGGCATCATCAGACGTTATTATTAGACTAGAATTCTTGTACTCCATCCACCATACAGTCTCCCCAAGGGGTTAGTCATCCGTGTCCTATTTCACGATACGCTAAATAAATCTGCATCCATGATCATTCGCAATCGGGTGCGCCGCAGGCGCACTGGTCTTCTTGCATGGAGCACTGTGTTGATGCGCCCAGGTTTTGATAACTCTATGTTCGTATACACTCTCAGCGCCGAGAGGCATCCCACTACTCCGGGTCAGTGAGATGTATTATACGAGGGATGACAACGCTACACATAACGTTGCCTCCCCCTTCCTTCTCAACTGACCAAATTTCTGCATTGGGATTATAACACAAGATTGTTCTTGGCGAACAAAGTCAAATAACATTATAAAGGGTGTCCGCGCTCCCCAAGAATGTCCAAGAAGTAAGAAATATCAAATTCTGGTGTTCCTTCGGGCTGGTTGGTAAATGAATAAACTTCCCTTACTACTTACTACTACATCACAAATACGTCGCCACCATACAACACCAGACGTAAGACTACGCGTCATCGTATTCCCGTTGTCATACCCTCAGGCGGTACAATCAACATCCTCACTACGCTGCACTTGTCAGGGTAATGGTAACGAGGTAGGAGTAAAGAAGACCCCACATCGCTGGGCGGGGTTCAAAGTGTTTCTTGTAGCAGCTTAAAGTGCGTCGGTACAAGCCGGAAAGGAAGGCACCATAAACATGGTATATTGTTCCTAATGATACATATATAAAGGCTACCCTCCGTCATCAAACAGACGAGGAGTCAGGGTTCGTACATGACCAGGAATGACGGCCGAATCGCGTCGTTTGCATAAACCACCAGTTCGTCATAGTTCAAGGATCCACCCTTCTCGGCAAGTACCTGAGACGTACAAAGTGTGAAAATTGATTGTTGTATGGTGGAGCGTGAGACTTACAGAGTCAAAGCCAGAGGGTGGTGCCGTCAGCGATGTAGAGTCATGGGTTAGCTTGTAGCCCTTCCCAACGATGACCTTGTTGAGCAAGATGGCCTTTAGGTTTGATTTGCAATCGTTTTGCGAATAGTCATTCGACCTATAGCAACCACCCACAATGAGAGCGGGACACACGCGGAACAAAGCGTACTCACTTGGATGACGTTGAAGAGGTGTAGATACCACGACCGAACCTAGCACAAAAATCAATTCGGGATTTACGGCTACAAATTCAATCCACTTTACCTTCCCCAACCAGTCTTCTTTCCAAATAAATTGAGATCATAAGACGTCCTGACAATGCAACACAAAGAGCAAGTCGTTGATGAACAAAGTTGAGTATGCCCTTTGTCTCCAAGGTGGCATTCCCGACGAGTGCCGTGCCAGCGGCGATTCTCGTTTCCAGCCGACCTCCCCTGGCTAACGAATTGACCACGGGCCTCCACCCCCGTCCTTCAATCGCGGTTAGCATTTCACGAAGGCACGATAACATCGGAAAACGCGTACCGATATGTATCGTACGCAGCAAGAGATGAAGCTGGTAAACATATCTTGTAAACGCGGCGAACCGGAGGGCACGAGGTCGCATGTCGCCAGGATGCCTTGAATTGATCGGCCACTGTTACCAGGTTTTTGATGCTAAAATTGAGTGTCGCCGTGGCATTGACTTGAATGAAGAACGCACCACTCTTGAACGTTACGTGGCCAACAGGGATTTCGAGGACTGCTGGAGATCCTTTCTCCGCGTTGTCGGTGCATGTTTGACTACAGAAATGGGACAACGTTGTCTTTGGAGCTTGGAGGCACATGATACAAAGGGTCTCCCCTAGGCTGGTTGACGTATGAAAGTGAGTAATAACATTGCAACGGCATCGGGAGACAACTTACGTCTTGTGAGCAATGGAGCAATATTCCCCGAGTGTGCCATTGGCATTGGTATGAACAGAATTCTGGCAGTTGGGAGCTTGACACGTTCCTGGGGCTTGAAAACCACTTAGTGTCAACGATACTCGAGTTCTAGGAATAACAATAATAAGTACCTTTAAGCGGCTGAACGCCGGCAGATATAGTCGATTTCCTCGTAGGGCCATTGACCAGACTATTCGCGTTCTTCGCACAGGCCTTGCTGCAGAAAGGGTGCGTCTTGGTGCCATCAAAATGTTTCGGTCGGACAAGACAGAACTGGCAAACGGGCACTTTAATCACGGAAGATATGAGAGAGTAGAGAAATGATATACATCACAATTGGCGCCTGACACCATCGTCTGTGGGGGTTGGTTGCTCGTTGCGGGGGTCGAATTTTTCAGCTTGTTCTTGCTCGCACACGTCTTGCCACAGTAGGGGTGAATCTTTGAACCATCCGAGAATTTGGGTCGAGAGTGGCAATACTGGACGCTTGTTAGCCACTCAGTCATGAATAAGAAAAGAAATACCCACGTCGCACAGAGGACTCGAGTAATTGGGAGGGCTTGTAGAGACGCCAATGTTGTTGGATTGTGAAGAGCTGGGGACGTTTACGGGTGCAGATGGTGCGGAAGCGCCCGAAGAATGTTGCACTGGCGCCGCAGGCGGTGCATAGGGGGCTGGTTGGGGTGGGGGTGGGGGAGGTTGGGAAGGTTGGTTTCCACCAAAAGCCGTCGCGAGAGCAGGATAGGCAGACGCAGCGGTACCAAGAATTGATAGAACCGTTGGGATATGCGACGCCATTCTCAACAGAAACGGTCGGGTGTACTTAGCTCACCAGGAGCGGGGCGGGAATGTCTGATTGATGTTGAACTTTTGCCTGTAAGTATCTGAAATAAGTTGCTTATAAACGTGTAGCGTGTTACATCGATGTAAACATGCCTGAAACGCCATCAAGTACTCCCAATAATTTCGAGAGCAACGTGGTTGGGGTGTGTGAGGCATGAGGCGAACAACGGAATTGATCAGGAATATTGTTAACCGATGGGCCTTTATACCGAACTCTCATCTTCCCGCTACCCTTGCAAGCTATGGTTTCCTTCGTTCAAAGTGTCGTCCTCTGGAATGCGAACCGAAAGCACGGTGCTGACTCTTCCGACGATCTCTGTGAGGTCCGCTTGAATTGGGTTTTTGTTCAATCAAACAAGCGGTCTTACTTGTGAATTCATTTAGATTTGCGGTTTGAAGCCAAAATTCGTGGAGAAGGGTTTTAAGCACCCGTACTGTAGCAGGACCTGTGCCAGGAGCAGTGGACAGGGTGCGAGTCCAACGGGCTGCCTACTTCCTGGGTGTCGCGCGACAGGGAAACCTGCCTTTTCGAATTTCTGTTCGGAGGACCATGCCGTGTAAGTTCTCAACTTTCCATCTTAGTGTTCCTATCACAGAGATTAATGCCGAGATTATGAACCGCAGGGCAGGCGTTCGTCAAGGCCAGGTGGCTGGATGTATGCGTTGCGGTGTGCAGCCAAGCACCGTCGGCGAACTGTGCGTTGCATGTGATCGACGGGCTCGTGTAGGACCCAAGCTGCGGGAACTGAATACGGATAGCTCAGCGTTTAAAAATTGTAAGTGTATATAACCTTCGGATCTTCAGCATTATGCCATAACGATTGGTTTTATTGTCCGTAGTGCGAGCCCAATTTGTGAGCGAGTGGGAGTCAAGTGGCGGTAATTTACCTACAATCGAGAAGGCCTACGAGGTGATCTTGACTCGTGATGTTCGAGTCCGCCACGATGCATATCAGTATGTGTTTCAAGTCTAAACCACATCACAGTGAGCTGATATGAACACGTGCCTCTCGTCCTCCAGCGCCAAGATTGCGGGTTCAGAGGAGATCCGAACATTCTTCAGTACCCTGTGTGTTTGCGACCTCGGATGTAAGGATAGTAACCTCTGTAACGGGCAAACATGTGGGATCTGTTGCACTGTCAAGTCTGCATTCAAGTCATTTGCTTTTGGAGAAACGACAATGGGGGGGAGGCAAGTCGTTCGGATAACTTGAGGAAACCTCGCATTGACCAACTGCTACCCAGGTTCGGACCGGGGATCTATTCATATCGCAACCCAGCCCGGGCTCATGTATTCTCGACATCCTGTACGACCTCACCCTACCAAGTAATGATTGCTTGCGACGCCGTTGTTCACCCCGGTCAGGTTTCCGACGAAGATAGTGGGGTGAGTAGCTCAGGACCTCTTACACACATTATGGCATTTATTGATGACCCTTCTTTCTATCAGACCAACGAAGAGTCCATCTTCATTCCCGCTGCGGACGGTATTCTTCCTGCATACGTCATCATGTATACTGTCTGACATGGGAAACAATGTATGTATTATACAACATTTCTAGTTTGATAATTTATTCTATCTCGAGTTCGTCATGTAACAAGCGGAGTATTAAATAGTGTTCTGATCACTGTCTGCAGCTTTGGTCTGGGTTTAGGCATCTCAGCCTCCTCTCCATAAATGATGAGGAAAGCTGGCCGAATTGCGTCATTGTTATATACCACAGTCTCTTCGTAGTTCAAGTCCACACCGGGCTCGCCAATGACCTGTGAGATTGATGAGATTACGATCGACAGCATGAATCAAAGTCTTACAGAATGGCACCCGGGAGGTGGGGATGACAGGTTCACAGCGTTGCGAACACGCATCTTGGGAATGCCGACAATCACCCGATTTAAGAGGACAGCACGAAATGCCGTATTTCCGTTGATATTTCGAGTGTAATCATCTGCTTCTGGGAGCGAGTCAATGACATCAATCTGAGATAGCAAAGATCTGCTTACTCGAGGACACTGATGTTGTGTATATTCCTGTACCGAACCTACGAGGTGATGAGCAAATCTTTTTCAAATTTGGCAGTCTGGTAGGTACCTGCGAAACTTATTCTTTGTGCCTAGAAGACATGAGTGGACATACAAAAGGGGAATGAGAGGACGGGCTCACCGCATCTTCTGATGTCGAAAGAGTTGCGAATGATGCAGCACAGGTGGCATTCTGGCAGCTGACAAAGGTGTGTGCTCGCGGCGTCTTCTCCAAGAGAACAAAGGCGGTCGGTCCCATGGAACAACAACTGTTCGTTGGGAGAATCCGTCCGGTGCATAAGTTTCAACATATCTCTGAGGACGCGGTCACTAATCACATTGGTTAGGTCGACGTTTCCAAAATCACAATATAAAACTTACCGATGTTGGAAGTAAGGTATATGAAAACTAGGCGGCGATATAATTTTGAATATTGCCCTCACTCGCGGCTTCGTCTTGTGAGAATGTCTCCACCCATCAATGAATTGTCGTTCGACTTCTCGAGGTAAGGCAACAAAAAAAGTACAAGAATCAAAACACTCACTATTGCCATAATCTGGGTCGGTCGAGTCGAGTTTATGCAACCTGTTCCAACGGCCTCCTCGCTCGTTCTTTGGATTGGTGGAGGTGAATGGGTCACTCAGAATCAATTCTTGCCGGAGCGCGTAGTTCATGTTGATGAACTCCACTCGTACAGCGGTACGCTATTTATTCAGTCAGCCAGGCAAAGGGTGAGTCAAAAGAGAGCGCTAACACCCGCCGAGAGAATATTAATGTCAGGACTTGGGCCCCCGAATGGCTGTTAGTGAAGCGGCGTTTCATGAACCGCATGGTGGCCGCATGTCAAAATGCTGTAAACCGTTCTTTGTAAAACGGTGTGCGTTCTTCTGTTTCGGACATTATGCGTCAACAAATACTGCCTAGAATGGGTGAAATCACCAACTCATGAGGGATTGTCGGTCCACGTTGGATGTTGAACGTTGAACATCAAACTTGCTCTTGCGGCTATATTTGTCACTGCTTGCTAAAGGGCTTATCAGTGTGACCTTGCAGCATCACCATCACAGTAAGACCAGTTGTCTACCGCATGCTTTTTACACGAGGCAGATTTGGTCAATGCGATAACCAGGACGTGCCCTTATAGTTCTTCAAATCGTGCGTGCAGTACCAAAGGCCGTAAAATCACTCACAGCAACCGACCCTTGAGCAACGTTGAACGCGCTCGCCAAGTTTATTACATCTACCACTGGGGTTAGGCTTTTTCCTTGCGCTTCCATTCCCTCATATCCACCTCAAGTCCACCACACAACTCCATATACAGTAGCACGATACTGTCCTCCACTGCTATGTCTCGCAAGCGAATGTCTGTCTTCACATCTCCAACAGCCCTCCAAGCTCCTTCTGTGGTCACCACTCCTGCTTCGCCAATTGGGAAGCCTCCAGTCAAATATCGGGTTGAGGAGCGCACTCGTACTATCTACGTTACATCCGACGTTCCACCAGGCCAATGGGATCCTCGTAACATCGATTCCCTATTTGCCTCAACGAATAGTGGCGCCCAGTCTATGCGCCGTGCGAAGTCAAGGACTCAGACTCAGTATGTTATTACAGAAGAAACACCAGACTCTCCCCAGTCAGCCCCAGCTATTATGACCACCCAGAGGTCTCGACAATCGAACCCACCATCACCACTCCCACCATCACCACATCCATCCTTCAAAGGACCACGGCCACGGATCTTATTTTATCATAGACACGATCCACACTACGGCTTCACCAACTTCTCGCCACATTCAGTCAAGTACAAGGGAAAAGTTTACCCAACCAGCGAGCACCTCTTTCAATCGTTCAAGGTATATGAATCCCCTCGTTCTACCACCTCTACTTAGTTTTTCCGTAGTTCCAAGGTCACAGAGATGATCTTGCAGAGCATATCAGGCTTTACTCGCCATATCCAAGCATCGCATTCTCCGAGGCCCGTAGGTTCCCAAACCACGTGAGGCCTGATTGGAAGAGAGTGAATATTGCGAAAGTATGAGGTGTCCGAACAACCATTTCATCTCGTGACTTAAAAACGATGATCTAGATGGACGAAGCGTTGGCCCATAAATTCACTCAGCACAGTGATCTACGAGCAGAGCTTCTCGCAACAGGGGATGCTGAACTTGTTGAGGTAAGCACATCTCAAACACTAGCGATTGATCCGATCGCCGATTTTCGTAAATAGGATTCCGACAAGGACTCGTTTTGGGGCATAGGAGCTGATGGCAAGGGTTCGAATGAACTCGGAAAGGCTCTGGAACGCTTGAGGGCTAAGCTCCGAAGGGACGGACGGTAAAACGGCTGTAAACTCTCACTCGCCTCGTGGTTATTGCCAGTGTGTGCATACCCGTTTGAAGCTGTTCTCCATATTCTAACACGTGCCCTTTGTATTTTTCTTTCTCGCATCTATCCGGTCTGTGACCACATACATGATACACAACGTGCTTGTTGAAACCGTCCTCGAGGTTGCTGTGTGTCATCAAGTCCAATAATATAAGAACGTCCGCTTGGACGAATATACCGTTCCCTCATCGGTTACCCACAGTCACTCCTATCGATTCAGTTATGTCTGCTGCTCCTCGAACCCAAGCCGCTCAACCTGCCCAACTATGTGATGTGGGTGCTTTCTTCGTTCCAACCCGCTGTCGCCACAATTGAAATCACTCTACTTCGCAGTATTGCCATCAGAAACCCAAATTTGGAGGCCATCAGTATTGTTCAAAGACATGCGCCGGCCAAGCAGCGACGCTGTGTAATGTTAGTATGGAACGTAACACCCCACACCCTCCTAACGCCTTCTTCGCTACCAGCATTGCCACAAGAAGCCAAAGTTCCAGAATTTCGACTACTGCGGCAAGCATTGCGCGTCTCTCGCCGCCACAAATGGAACGAAACCACGCGGCGCGACCGCGAACGGCACTTCCACGAAGAAGGGTACCAACACTAACACCAATCAGCAACCTGCTGCGGGCGGTAATACCATCGATCCCATGCAAATCGCCCGTGCGTGTTGGACATCTATCATCTTATCTAGTCCTCATCATCATTTCCCTAAACAGAAATCGTAGTTCAACACGTCCCTCAGCTCCAGTCACTGCTGGCCAGTGCCCAGGGCCAAGGGTCTGGCTCCTCCGCATCTGCAACTGTTCAGCCTGGTGGAGGCCAGGCCTCTGCGAGTAATCCCTTCGTCAACGCGGCGAGCACTGTCGGCGCCGCTACTCAGGGCACACAAAGCACCAACGGTAGCCGTTCGATACCTTTCTTCTCGCGTGGAAAGAAGAACGCTCAACCGCCGCTCCATGTTAGCACCAAACAGGCTTCCGATGATTCTAGGTGCCTTATCCCTGGCTGCAAGCAGTCTGTCTATGTTGACGAAGAAGGAATAGTCAGTGACTATTGTTCGCTGAGACACCGCGAGTGAGTTGTTTGATTGTTTTGTTGGGATGACCCTCATTCTGAGTATTCTTTTTTTGGGAAGGCAAGCTGTCACTTCTGGCCTGGCCTCGCCTTGTATCATGTGTCTCGTGCTCCCACAAACCGAGTCAGACTATTTCTGTTCAAAGGCATGCCGGGATGAATCCATGAACAAGCAGTATGATGATGAGCAAGAGGAAGAGGAATGGAATCCAGTTGAGAGCCAGAAGTCGTGAACACCCCCTCCCCCCTTCCTCCCCATCTTTCCAGCAATACAGTAGTAACGTGCGATTCCGGCGCATCCGAGGAGATTGTATATAATTAGATGTAGATTACGTCTTTCATCGAGGAATGAGTATGATGTATCATAGGTTTCAAACCAGTTGAAATGGGGGGACGAAAGTCGAATATGGCTCGAACGTAAGAACCGCGTCTGATAAGTTCGAGTTGCCCTTCGCATTGCTCCACACGAGGATGCCTAGCAACATGCCCGTTTCATTAAGGAGAAGCATTGGGCTTAATTAACGGATTTTGTGCCGTTAGGCGGCTCGTGAATTCATTCACATCGCATCAATTACTCGGGAGAGGAAGAGAGTGAGGTGATGAATGTATATGATGTCGTTTGGTCGGCCCCAAAAATGCCAGAAACAGTATGTAAAGTTATATGGAAGAAAAATAAATTATAAATGACAATGGATCAGCAGCTCAGCTGACGCGATGCAAGGGGCTGGCGCTAATGATATGGGATGACACCGGGATCCGCACTGGAGGGAATGAGGTCTATGCAATGCGAGAACAGAATGAGGGGGCGGCAGAGAAGTTCTCGCAAAGCCATGGGTGAGTGTCAGAGCCAGGAGGGTGGCAATGGATTGAAAAGCAGGGGGAGATGAATTACTTGTGATGGCCGAGCCTCGAAATAAAGCGCGTCAGGATAGCTACAAGGGGGTTTCTTGTGATCAGGAAATCGGGCAATGGCTGATCAAATAAGAACACGTACATCTGAAAGGAGCAACAAAGGACCTGACCCGCTGCCCTATACACAGATGCACATCAAGTTCTTGTTGGTTTTCATAAAAATTATGGCAGCGCGAACAGGAAACCAGCCTTCTATGGGGGTGAGGATGGGATGCTGGGTTCGAGATCAAAATAAGGTTACCCGTCGTCTATGTCATGGATGTGGAGGTGAAACATCAATTCCTTGGTACTCCGTAGTGTGTCTGAACGGTCTGATCGCTGATTTGAGTCGGCCTCTCGGAAACCGTGTGTTTGTACATTTTGTGTAGCTTCTTCGTGCTGGCAGGATGGGTGGGGGGTGCTGGTGAGGCGAGGTGCAAGTCATTGGCGAGGAGTGACTAACCGTTCCCGAGAAGCCTTGGTGACATGATTGTCGACAGATGACCTTGACTTCCGCGTTCTCGAGTTTGGCCTCCGTATTCTCGGACTCGTCCACTCGCATTTCAATAGATAATTTGTGAAGGTCCCCGGGACCTTCTACTGGAGTGTAGAATGTCAATGAGTCGTCGTCTTCATCATCGTCGTCATCAATTGAGAAGTTTGATCGCGTTTCACTACCATCCAGTGGCAGTGGCAGCCCAGCTCGATACCGAAAAACAATTTCCTGGGCAGGACTACTTGCTGCGCTCGAGGAACTTTCGGATGAGGTTGGCGTCGAGGGCGATACGGCAGCGGAGAATTCCCAGGTGCTTGCCGCGTCAGCTTCAGCAATAGCTTGGCGCGCCTTCTCGAAGAAACTCTCGGGAATGTAAATAGCGTGGCGCTTAATGTTGCCAAAAGACGTGTCGAGGGAGGGAAAACCCGGGCGAACAAGCTGTGCGGTGTTTTGGATGAGGCTTTGGGTAACCATTTTACTCAAAAGACGTCAAAATCTGTAGGAGAGTGGTGGAGGAAGTTCCGGTTTCAGCTGCTGGTCAACATCAGTTATATACGTGGTTCAAAACCTGCAGCTGGTCTTTTAATACTGAATCTATACAGCATGGTTATGGCGTGGAGTTGCGAAAGCGTCCTCGATCAATATAATCTTGCTGCATAATCTGAACAGACTCTATCGCAGCCCGAGCCAGTCCACCAGGTTTCAAGCTGCATTGAAACACCGCGAATATGGCCGAGTATAGTGGCAGGAGCACCTTGGGACGATGCTTTACGGTCATTCGTGTTGATCCAGCAGTGGGAATTCTTGCAAGATTAAAATGTTCAACTTATCAGTTCCTGAAAGGGATGGACGGCAGTCCCCGGATCCGGTCAAGACGGCCATCATCACATTGCATTGGTCCAAGTGGACTCACTCACAATTTCCCGTTCTGTTAGCATACTTCTTAACCCGTTCAACAAAAAATGCAACGTCTCCCAAGGTCATTCAGTACCAAGTTTCTTGGGCACCCATGTATTTTACCCGCTCAGTTGGCGCGCCAGACAAGACACAGCGGCACAGCTGTTTCCCTCGGCTCGAAGCGCGGACTAACCACGAAGCCAGCCTACGAAGGTCATATTCCCCTAAACTGGTTTGAAAATGCATTCCTTGCAGTTGGATCTGCGGTGATGGCTCTCACTGATCCACGAAGAGGAGGTAGCTCTCTAAGCCCTGCCGAGACAATGTAACTGATAATTAACCCCTAGACATGATCGCCGCTCTCGGGGAGACCACGGCTGGACCTAGTTTACCACGTTTGAGGGACATAATGCTTGAAGATCCCGAGGGGCGCAGGATTCTGAAAGATCGACCACGAGTCAACTCCCAGACCATCGATATGGACGAACTTGCGCAGTACCCCGAAGGGACGTTTGGGCGCGCCTACGTGACGTGGCTAGAACGCTGTGGAGTAACTCCAGATACCAGAGAACCCGTAAGTTCTCGTACTACCTTGCTTCCAGAAGCTTACGCGTCGCAGGTACATTACATCGACGATCCGGAATTGGCCTATGTTATGCAGCGGTATCGCGAATGCCACGATTTTTATCACTGCATATGCAACCTCCCTGTCAACGTCGAGTCGGAGCTTGCGTTGAAGCATTTCGAATTCGCCAACCTCGGCCTTCCCATGACCGCTATTTCGGCCATTTTTGGTCCGCTGCGTTTGCCACAAAAGAAGAGAGAGCGGCTATATTCTGAATTTGTGCCTTGGGCATTAAAGTGTGGCGGGACGGCAAAGAGTCTCATCACCGTATATTGGGAAAAGCGGTGGGATCAAAACACTGAGGATATCAAGAGAGAGCTCGGCATATGGGATCCCCCAGAAGCCCGATGGAGCAAGCCTCTTAGCGAAGCCAAGGCTGCAGCTGAAAAGAGGCAACAAAAGACAGTTGAATCCGGACAGGGTATGCCGTTTGTGTGCTTCGCGATACCTCTTCTGAAACGTTCTGCCTTTCCTCTAGGTAGAAATTGACGTTGCTAATGTCAGTGTTTCACCTATCCCAGATAACATCCGTATCGTCACCTCGAAGTCATTTGTTGAATCGCATCCCCATGAAGTCATTTGAATGTGTCGCACATTTTACCACGGTACCGTCATTTACCCAGTTTTCACTGTGCTCCGCAGTCGGATATTCATTCGATCCTGAAGAGGTCCCTTGGTCCCCACGGTTTCGGCTTGATCAACTGTTCATCGCGCTCATGAACGAGTGGGTCTCGAACCCGTCAGCTCGTGCCAACAATGCCGGTTAGATTTGTTTGTATGTATACATACCCCTTCCAGTAGATGAAGGCTCTTGTTGAGCGTTATTGTGTGGCTGTATCAAAGAAAATTCTCCAGAGTTAAACCAGTTACTCTAGTCTTATAGTTGCTAAGATTCATTGAGATCTAAACTTGGACTCATGAACTAAATGCCATTACATTTGTTGAGCGGCAATCGCAGAAACGTCAGGCCTCATAAGAGGCTTAGTGACACGTTTAGAGTGATCAAGTCCTGCAGCCAGGGCGTTATTCTCTCAAAATTTGTTCCTCAGGGAGTGTTCAAGTGACATTCTTCCTCTGAACCTGTCGATATAAGACAATCAACCCAGCTCCACTAGTTTGATCACGATGGAAACCACAAGTTTCAGCTAAGAGCAAGTGCTTGGAATTGAATAGGATCCTCGTCGACTGATCGTCGACTGAAATGGGTCGGATTATCCCGCAATTGCATCCACCAACCATGAATGCGGTGCGCCAGAGGAGAACAAAGCTTAGCGTCCTCCACTTTTATTCAAAATAAACGCTCAAACTCAAGCTTAGAATCATGATTTCTGAGATCGATCTCCAGGACATCCCCTTTGACACTTTGACATGGTATTCAACAGCTCACATATGATGACTTCATTGTATTCATGTCAGCACACACTGGGTATAAGCCGGCCCCGGCAAAGGGTGGGACAATCCCGTAGCTCCGATCCTCACAACTCGTTTCCCAGAAAAAAAAAAGAGCGACAGGGCCATCTACATCTTCAAATCGAGACATAATCTGCAAATCGGTGCCGGAATGTAAGCGGGCTGGATAAACCTGTGAAGGGACAACATCGTACCTGACTATAATTTATCCTCTAAATTTGCTTTAAATTGAGTTGCCCTACCTTTGCAGCCGTAATCCATCATGATAAACCAGTGTTCTTTCAGGATGGGTGAATCTGTCAAACCGCTGTTTCCGAGGAAGCACAAAGAACGCCACAGGGTACGAAATTGTAGGTCCTCCTCCTCTCGGAGTCCTGATGTCTTTAGCCCATCTGTTCGTTTGTAACCCTTTCCGGGGTCAGTCCCGGGTTCTCAGGAAGGAATGCGAACCAGCCAATGTAGGAACATACCGGGTCAAATGGTGCCTACAACACACAACACTCGCATTGATTTCATCTCCTCATGTTTAACACAAATCTGAAATCTGCCAAGCGCACTAGTGTCAAGGCGTATCTCGGATGATTTATCAGGTCTATTTTCGTACCTTCAGCCGACCCATAAAAGAGCTGCCAAAATGTCCAAGGGCCCTCCAAGCTTTACCAATTCCTCTCCTCTTCCCATCCTCTCTATCGCAACTTATGAACGGTACCGAGGCGTACGTCGACTCAAAGCTTCCTGTTGTTGTATGCCAGCGTTCTACCATGGACCAGGATATCACTACAGTATGTCAAATTCCATCCTTTATCTTTCATAGTTGCTCACTGCTCCAGGTCTATCTCTCCGTAATTGTTGTTGTGGCGGTCATTGTCATCCAAATCTTCATTTCCCGTAACTTCCGATACATCCGGAAGATCATTGTCAACACCGCTGCCACCCCCACCAAGCTCGCATTTTTCCTTTTACTGGGTCAAATCCCAATCCGCCACTTGGGATTTTTATCCCACCTCTCATACACAGACGTCGCCGGTGTCGGGGGCTTCGGAGGGCTTGGGTTGTCGGTTTTTTACGCCTTTCATGATCGATTTCTGTCCAACTACGGAACCAGTGTCCTGACCACAGCGGGAGATGATGATGAACACGAGACCAAGCTGGATCGAGCTCTGCAAGAGAAACTCACCTTCCTACTGGTTTGGGAGATTTACCACACGGTTTCCGGCGTTGTGATTGGCGTTGTGGTCATGCGACTTCTCCAACTCTGTGTCATCGATCACAGGCACCTCGACTTGCTCATGACTGCTGGGGTGTTCGGTCCGACTCTGTTCTTCCTGTTTTTCATCTCGGTGACAGGCGTTGGACTCGGAGGTTGCTGGTGCCTTCGCTGGTTCCGTAACTGGTGGCGCGGCTAGGTAACGGACCGAATTAGATTTTTTTCTTCTTTTACAAACGCTATCGTGCAAGTCTCATCGCTATTGTGTCGTCGTCACATGTCATCGTCTCTTTAACATTGTATAGCTCTCTGTCTATCTGCATTTGTTGCTTTCTTGTTCCGTAGCTTATGAAATAAAGTAATAGTTCAGCTTGCCATCGCTACATTGCGAAAGACATACTCGCGGGTGCAAACCGAATTGACTAGTGGGTACTTGGATACGCGAATGCTTGGGGGTGACGGCACGCGGCCTTCTCTCTCTGCATTTGCCAATTCCTTCCCTGTCGGGACTTGTAGAATGGCCACCCAGACGGGTATGACAGGGTATGACCTTGGCCCAGTTTGAGTCACCTGAATCTTGTATCCCTGAGTGACAGTTGCAAGTCGCAAATATTATGGTTGAATTTTGAGCATGAAAAGCCGAACGAGGAGAGAGGGAAGAGGAAACAAGGGAGCTTTCTCCTGGTGAGCTGAGGGAAGATGAGATCGGGACAGGCACAGTTTAGGTGAAGCCTTGATCGATTCCTTGCGGATCGACACTAGGTTCCCTTAAACATAAAACTGGTCATACAGCCGCAAACAAAGGAAGGTGGACTAAAATGTACAAAGGGTGATTGAACTTTGAAAGAATATCCTGCGCTTTGAGGGAGCCCCGAATAGAAACGAATTGGTTTACAATGCCCCACCTGACGAATCGGTCCAGATGGTTATTTGAATTTCCAATCCACTCGCTGGCTTCCCTGAGACTTGGTCGGATCATGAACCTCAGGATGGTATCACACAATATGGATCAATAACATCATTCAAGAGGTCAGAACTGTCGTTTTGGAGCCCGGCACCAGTGGAGTGATATTTAAGTAAATATGAGTCATGAAACGCAAATACAATTGTAAAAAAATTCGTCGTGTTCGGCTACGGACAGAAAAGTATAACGACTATGGCTAAGTACTAGGTTCTCATCTCCGTCAATGATCACGAGGTAACGATTCCTACGTTACTGATTTATGAAAAAGGCGCTGAGCTAGACGTGGATACAAATGATAAGCCGCTAGGGCTGCCCAAGGGCGACACTAAGCACTGGTCGTTGTCAGAGAAGATTCAGACTCCCTAACGTGTCTGCTTTAATTTTTTGTCGGGTCGACCATGCCTAGAGGTACTCATTGATATTTGAATTATTAATCGGATCGGTACTGACCTCCATAATCCACGCTGGTTGCTCCAACAGACCCACTAGGTGCTTTCTCCAAGCAGTCACCAGGTCCGCCGACACCATATCTGGAATCAGGTTTGTTACTATGTGATCCAGACTCCAGATGGTCCCAGAGCTTCTTAGCGAGCACCTCTTGGTCAATCGGTTTGCTTGACAGTGGATCGGACTTCGGGTTCGACGGAGGTGACTTGGCACGGGGTTGGGGGGTATGGTGATCGTATAGACTATATAAGCCAACATCCTCCTGCTCTCTTTTGTGGTTAGGAGGGTAGATTAGTCTGGTGTAGGTTATTTGACTGACACACAGGTACGTACTCAATGCTCTCCGTCTCGATTTCGGCGTCAAGGTAAAATTGGTCAAGGATGTCAGCTACATCGTCTCTCTCCAATCGGTGGGACGTCGCGGAGTTGGAGTTGGTGGACATATTGGAAGTGAAGCGGCAGTAGAGATGTAGGGTTCTCGGCGGAAGGATCCCAACGGTCAATCCCCCCAAAATTACAACTTGTCCATCTTTGTACAATAGGACTTCCAAAGAGAGATGACCTCCCAGGCTCATTTCCGCCGCCGTCAGAGACAGTCTTCAGATAGATATTAACATACAAGAAGTTCAAAACACGTGCAAAGGGCCGTACCAGATATGTTGTGTAGATGGACATTATATTTCATTTCCTTCTTTCGCGAGAAGTAAATGGCGCAGATATTTGGAGTTGAGGTGTCCAAGCGAGGCTTCACCTCGGCAGTGTAGCTACAGGGCGAATATGTCAGAAATTTGCTGATAGAACGGAAAAACATACATTCAGCCAGTAATAGAATGATCCCCCGTGTGTGATATCCGGGGGTGGGGAACTCACGGTGAACTTCGTGATCGAAGAAGTATCAAGCAGGGACAAACACTTGGATCACACGCTTCCATCGAAGCTGGAACTTGGGCCTCGCTGGAAGTCAAATGTTTCTTGTCCCACGCACTCTCCTTCCCCAAGCTCTGAGGGTAGGCAAGATTATACCATGCTGCCGCACAGTATCTACGACCCATCTAGACCCCATAATCTGGGAATTTACATCCAAGATAGCTACAAAACAACCTACGTTCGCTCTTCCCCCGCGAAAAATATGTATTCTGAACCAGCCTACCGAATTCCATTCGTTGCTCCTGGTACGAGGTCTTTGGGCTGGCCTCATGATAACCTCCCTAACCGTGTCCCCCAGGACATGATAAAGCGTGCTGAACATAGAATATTCATATCCTCCCTCTATATTGGGTCCGAAGACACAGAAATAGTTTGTTTCCATTTATTCCCCCCGGAGAACCGTTCCTTACATCTGGTCAGTTAGATACTATCACCAAGGCGTTGGACACAAGACCATCCCTGCATGTATATTTCCAGCTTGACCTTAATCGCTCCACGAGACCGGGTCCATCCTCCACGGCAAAGGTTTTACTTCCACTACTGGAGAAGTATCCTTCGAGAATCAATGTCTCGATGTTTCGGAGTCCCAGTCTCCGCGGTATCATGGCCAAAATAGTTCCACCACGCTTCAACGAGGGCTGGGGAACGTGGCACGCCAAGGTTTATGGCGTCGATAACGAGGTTATCATCAGTGGGTATGTATACTTCCTCCCCATAATATCCGAATTCATCTACCTCAAAGCTCAAACATTCTACAGTGCAAATCTCAACAAATCGTATTTTTCCGACCGTCAGGATAGATACCTACACTTCAAGGACCAACCGCTGTTTGCGCAATATTGTTATGATTTTCTCCAAACCGCCGCCAGGTTCTCTTTCCATCTACTTCCATCTTCCGCTCCAGATGCCATTACACCGCATTCTGATATCAGGGATGGCTACGTTCTTCAATGGCCAGATGCAGCTACGCACCCCCACCACATCCACCAGAAAGTCAAGAATGAACTCACGGAATTCCAATCTTCCCGCCAGGTGGCATCACAGATACAGCTCGACACTAGCGAAGATTCCTTCCGATCGGAGCAACAGGTTATGATTTTCCCTATAATACAAGCGGGTCAATTTGGCATCCGCGAGGAGGAAACTGTGCTTCAGCTCCTATTCCGCTATATCAATTCCGCCGCGAAACATGGGCCACGTAAACGACCCCTGTTGGACCTGACGAGCGGTTACTTCAGTTTATATCAACCATATCAGAAACTTGTCCTGGGAAGCCGTAATATAGACTGCAGGATCGTAGCAGCCAGTCCAAAAGTAAGCTTACGCTAGTACCTTTGTCGGAGGACCAGCTCACATGTTGATCCAGGCAAACGGTTTCTTTGGCTCGGGTGGTATCTCTGGAAGGATACCTGAAGGCTACACGTATCACGAGAAACGTTTCATGAGGGCAGTACGGAAGGCTGGTCGACTCTGGAGAGAAGCCGTGTCTGGCAACTTCAAAGGCATACAACTTTCAGAATGGGATAGACCCGGTTGGACATACCACGCCAAGGGTATGTCGTCACATTTTCTAAGGCTGTAGACGACGACATAACATTTTGTAAGGCATTTGGCTGTCCCCGTCTTCCAAGTCTCCCCCGATCTTGACACTCTTTGGATCGACGAATCTCAATTCCCGTTCCTCGCACCTAGATACCGAACTTTCGTTCGTCATGGTCGTACCTTCCCGTCATGACAGGGGTCCTGAAGAGGAACCTTCTTGGGCGGTAAATGACACCAACTCTGGTGGTCGTGCGAGCATTGAAAAAGTCAGCGGTGACAGCGAGGGACCTCTCAATACTGCGTTGGATTTACGAGAACGCTTGCAACATGAGATTGACAACATACGTGCGAATATATCGATCTGGAAGGGAGGCCAGCGGAAGGTGCGATTTTCGACGAAGTTTATTGTGTGGCTCGTGAAAGGCATGCTGTGATGTTTGAGGGAGAAATAAGTAGAGTACAGTAATTTAATTCTTTCGTTCATACGGCGGTGAACGACCGTTATCTGTGTGTAGTTTAGATGGTGCCTAGTAGAATCATTGCTCCCGCGACGGGACCGCACGTTAAATCACAATAATACGCGAGTACAAGATGCATACGCCTGGAATTTTGGATGGCAGGCTGACAGTTTGGTCATACTCAATTGGTCTCCCATCTATTGAACGCTAGTGAGGTGGTGACAGGCATCATCCCTTGGGCATTGACTTTTTCCAAGTGAGGTCTCTGCCTCTAACCCTGACGACTTGGCTTTACCCGAGGACGACGGATTGGGGGATCACCGATATATTATGACTCTTTCGCGGGTCACTGTGCCTGCCGTAGGTACCATATGTCAAGGATTTGTAAACATATTCAACTCGAAAGTGAACCGCCGGAGGTTCGTGGACTTTTCGTGAAACCATGCTGGATAGCGAGTCAATTGCAAACCAAGAAGGAAATCGTGCACTAGGCTGGTTTAACTTCTGTTTGGTGGTGGCAGGGTCAACTATTACTTTAGGTGTTTCCCAGAGGAATAAGATGATCGCGCGTTATGTGGCGTCGCCCGCACTATCATCGCGACACGGTATCAGGGTGGTACGCCAGAAACTACCAGCTGCCAAAAACTGAGCTCGGTTATGCCGGAGTTGCTTTCATCCGATCCATCCTTTGAAAAGTTGGGGCTTGATTCTTGGCAACTGCCGCGACGCCGATTTGGAGCAACTTGGACCGCCAGGTAGAGGGATGAGGGTGGTGACTCGTGAGGTGGTCATCTGGATATATGAATCCGCACAACCTCTTAAAGCTAGGAGTTCCAGTCTCTTGGATGATCCCCTGCCGTTACGTCCGGACATGCGCAGCCTGTCATTACGATCACTATGAAATGAATAGGCGGCGGCGGACCCCGCATCCTGTTGTATTCCGCCGAGTTAGTGAATGAAAACTATCTCGTACGATTCGATATCGGGATCCTGACTCTTTCAAGATAGCCCGGCTTGGAGCAAAGCATTTCTGTGGGTACTTACGTTTACAAGTAGACTAGACCGTCCAAGGTTCTCAACATAAGAAAAAAAAAGATATGAAGTATGGGCAATTCTTAGTAGCCCCACTTTGAACCATATTCGGCGCTCAGCTTAAACATGTAGCCTATCAAGATAACCATGACGTCAATAGGTCAAGGGCTAGGCTACATGCCGCCACAGACTGAGCGAACAAAGCCGTCTCAGTGGTAAAAAGACCAACACAGACACCGAGATCCCATAATATTGTCCCAAACAGAGATTCAAAAGACTGACCTCCTTGAAGCCCGACATCCAGGAGGAAGACGTTTTGCGCCCTATCCACTGTCCCTGCTACAGAACCTGTTACAATATGGGCGTCTCAAGCCCTTTCTTTACGAACCCAAATGAATCCGCGAATGATCATGGGAATAGTAAACACACGCCAAACCGGATAGGCGATTACATATTTTCTTCTGGCATCCCTCCCCTGCTACGACACTACCCACCCCTTAGGCAACGCGCTTACGCTAGATATCATCTCTTCTATGGGATCAGCGCTCGGCGCTCAGCAGGCATTTCCTTGTAGAGGTGTTCCCCAAATTCCGCGTCGTTCTTGAGACTCGGCCCCTTTGTGTGTCTGTGATGTGACGCCACTAGTTTGATCGACTGAATGACCCAGTGTAGCAGGACCCAAAGGTCTAATGCTAGGGAATGAAATCGAAAAGCCACAATACACCATCAAATAAGGGGGAGAAAAAAATGTAACGTAAGCAAATTTTGTAGAATGAATGTATGATTCACATTCAAGGGGGTAACATTCACTGAGATAATGGATTGTAGGACAGCAACACTACGAGCCTATGGCCCTCGAGAGAGCCTTACAACACCAATCATAACTATAAACAAATGTAATACTGCAACGACGACGTCGGTTGCCAGCCACGCCGTTGAACCACTCGGAAACCCCAGAGTCTAAATCGTCCAGTTAACATCGTACCGAGATTACTCTCGAGTTTCTCCTGAGTGTCTTCAATGATGGCTGTATCCTTGGCGCGAGTCGGGGAATGTAGACTGTAAACTTTGAGTTGGGAAGCCATCCGTGTGAGCTAGACAGTGTCAGTTTGTTTAGGATGTTTGTCGCGGAAGCAGAGATAACCGTGGATGAGCCAATGAGGAAGCCACACTCGCGACTCTCGTTGTTGCAGAGGTTCTTCGTGGACATCACTCTACCCTCGATCACGTTTGCCTGAATGGCTCCGAGCACCAACTGGGGCGAAGGATGATTGCGGAGTGGAGGCAACGGAGACCGGAATGCTTGGAAGTTGAGGTTTTGATTTTATCGATTCGGTTTTCTGTCATTGAGGTATGCAACAAGCGAGAAGAAAGAGAATATTTTGAATTTGCATTTCTGACTTTGGATAGGTTAAAATGTACCTTTTGTACCTCCGTGATAAATCTATGCGATTGGGCACTGTTTTGATGTCGCTCCGTTGGCACAACTTTGTCCTAAGGTCATTTGCCTCGGAATCAGAATTTGAGGGTATATTCAAGGAGTGGATAGACGTACGAAATTAAGACCGCATTAAGTTGCCCGATTATACGCAAGAGCCGGTGACCAGACCAGACCTATTAAAATGCATCGTCAAGTATCGCTCAGCAATATTCAATGAGTTATGCACTGACTCGAAGGGTTCCCAGTGTCTACACCCACATGAGCTCCTGTTGGCTTGTAGCCTCACCACCCCAGTTCACGATGCTCTGGATTTTTGCAGACGCTGTACGAGACGGGAAGGTGGACCTCGTCATGTGGTATGTTCATGTGAAGAGCGACATAGGAGCGCCCTAATATTAACAAGTACTTAATACCACTGGAATTGTTTGGCACTGTCTCTGGGAACAAACAAGCGCCAGCGGTTCGCGATGCTCTATCTCGTTAAGTATTACTTGTTCGACGCTTAACACCTTTCCTCTGAATGACATCTTGTTTGTGAGAGCATGCCGGAGCTTATGGCTACCTACCTTCGCTCTGTCTCGTCTCTGCCATATACCCGTCGCTCTCTCTTTGTGTCCGCCACTCGGTTCTGAGATAAGCCACACATCGATCCTGATATGGCTAGTCTCGCGAGGCGGGTTGCCCTTCGACGTTCCTTTCCTCCTGATGTTATAATTTTAATAAGGATGCATCTGATGGCCGTCCAACGCTCAAGCTCTCAAGGGGAGGTTCGTGGACGCGTCGGTATGGTTGGTCAACTTGTTCTGGTGATCTTCTTCGATACTGGCGTCGAGGATAAATATGTCTTATCAGTTCTTTCTCAGAGTATAGTTATAAACGTTTTTGCAGTACCGGGTGCTGTTCCAACCTGACGTGTCTCTTGCTTACAAGCAATTCAATCTGGTTACAGGTGAAGTTGGACGTCCATATCACCAGAAATCCTCTCGTGGACTGGACACGTCCGACCATGTTGTCAAGCATGGTGACGCATATGGCAAAATTTTAGCACGGGTACTACCGCACCGGATTTTGGCGGAAACAAGTTTTCCAATCTTCCACCACTTCCACCTAAGCCGACCATCAGTAATGCAAGTACAGCATTCATCAAGCGCTACACCTACACTCGTGGATCTAGCAAAGGGGGGCCAAATTCTTCGATGAGTCCAAGCTACGGGCCAGGACGGGAGTTTGGGCAGCCTTTCTAGACAGTCGGGGCAGATGCTGGCTATGATCCCATGGCTGACAAGGCGTAAGCCAATTTCACACCATTTTTTTCGTACGTCAATCGATTTGGGAGAGATTTCCTGTATCATATGCCCCCGGGTCTCAAAGACGAGATCCCTCATTCTTACCGCCGCGAATGCACTCACCGAGCGGATATAGAACCCTGGCTGACCCCCAAACTCATGCTGATCATGTTCTGGTCATGTTACATTCAGGTGTGAAGATTTGATCAGACCGAGCTAGATTATGCCACTCTCCATTTCACGCGTTTGGGTGTAGATCTCTGACGCAATTAGTGACCACCCATCAAAGCCATCATCATCAAAGTCAAAGAAACAAAGGGTTGATTAAAGTTGATTCTTTAGGAACAAGCAACACTGCATTTTTTTTGGTTACGAACGGCGTGAACCTCTAGCGATAGCTCAACTTGTGTCTACATTTGTAGGTATCCGAGTACTTGCCATACCCAACGAAGTGTTGACTATTGTGAGCGTACCGTGGTTGAAAATGATTGAACCAGGTGAACGAATTGGCCGCCAAAACAACCATGCCCGAAGTATGTCCTATGTTTTTGAATATGACTACACTAATCATGCCATACTAGGGATGCAGAACTTACCCTCTGCGTGCCGAAAACCAAGGCAATCCAGGCAGGCCCTATTGGTGACATGTCAGATTTTTAACATCTAGGAACTGAATACAGTGAACACACCAGCAGGGTACATAAGCCTCAATCCTTCAGGTGTTCGGAAAACGAACGTTAACACACATAACCTACGGAGGTGTTGGTTTGATCACTCAGGAGCTCCAGCATTACACCACTGGTACGATACCTACGTAAACGCTACCCCAGCGGTCAAAGTACAAATCATCAACCGGAGATATACCGTGAGGTATAATTGACGATCTGTTCTGCTGAGATTCTCAAAAGTGTCCCAGTTTTGGTACATCATGAACCCTATCCGAACTGAATGAGGAAAAATTAAATCAGGGGTTTACGTTGGATATGGGTACCATTGTATACCTTCTAGAGGGATCAAAATAGCGACGGCGCATATGGTTATAGCTGAAGTAACTTGAGCCCTATAGGCACAATGCATTGGTGAGACGATCTTGGGGCTGTGTGAAGCAATATCACTCACGGAACATTACTTTCAAGATGACAGTAAAAACGATCCATATTCAATTGCACATGATGGACCTGTTTTGTTAAGAATACGACCTATTTTGTGAACCTCAGCTCCAAGGTTCATGGCAGTTGGAAGCTTGAGCATACCAAGAGTACTTCGAGAATGATCGTGAAGAATACTAACCATGGGGTGATAATGAGCTTGAGAGAATTGACTAGTCAGTAAAGAAAGACAACGACGCCGACTGTCGTGACTTACCCAGAACGTCCTTAATGAGCTAGGCCTTCTTGGGTTGCCAGATTTCAGACCAGATATTATAAGGTAAAACTAAGATGGGGTGGTGCCGTGAGAATGCTGCGCCTTTTTCCCCTTAAAATCGATATATTGACCTCAATAGAATAACAGAGCATGGCAACAATGTCTCTAGAATAAGATAAGCATCGGCTACGCCAGTAAAACGAGAGATATTGGCTCACAGTGCAGGCGCTGCGTAGATTAACAATGCTTGGAATAGACACAGGCCAAGTGGTGGTTCGGTATCTTTCTTCTGCTGTCCAACCAATAGTCCGTAGCTCAGAGTGCCGACTAGTCCTGCTACCATCAGGTTGTACCATCCCACGCTCCTATGGACAACCTTGGAGAAAATTGCAGGGAGCAGTGCGTAGAGGAGCAGTATTATTGTCACCAGAATGACGACATCAAAGAGGATAAGAAGGACATGATCGGAGGACATGGTGGTGGAGGGGCAGCTCAAGCCCTGTTGACCGGGAAGTGGAGGGGAAATTGGGGTTGGCCTTGTCAGGAGAAGCTAGATATAGTAACGATATGGCAGTTCAGTGATCCTTTGAGTCGGCCCAGGACATTTGACAGTGAGATTGATAAAACAAGGTCGGGTGCAACTGCTAAGCACCCCAATCAGTGTGATCGTGATGTCATCTTCGAGAGTTTGAATAATGTGGTATGTTGAGGTAGTGGAGGAAAACCCAGCACAATTGGATGGTGATATTACCGTGGCACCAAGACGCTTTGATGTCAGACTGCCACAGCAGAGTGGATCCGACCCCTAGCATTGCAGCACGATAACGCAGTCGTGAATGTCTATTTCGAGGTAGATTGACTGCGGTTGTATATACCGGGATAGTTCTTTGCTGAGATTTCGATGGAAGAGTTGACACTTTGACGCTGACATTAGTGATGTGCTGCTTACTTTGTTGATGGCCTAGTTTCACTAAAATCTATTAACGACCATGCAAGGCGTCTGAAGCGGGACCCGCCAAGCATTTGGTGTACGATAAATTTATTTGAGCCCCAATACTGAATAGCATGGAATACATGTGAACAGAGGAGGTGGTTTATGACGTGTTTGAGGGTCTAAAGAGGTACGATTAAATACAAAACATCAATCGTGTTTTGCCTGTGGTTAAATAAGGGGTTCCATCACTCAACACTTCCTTTCGACATGCACAGCACCTACGACCGTGTCGTCAACACCCTTCTCAGGCCAAGCCTCTTTCCCCCCTTTTTGGCTGGCCTCCCAAATCTTAGAACACCGTGCTAATTTCTCAGGCTCCTATTTGAGATTCAACAGCATTTGTGATTTGTACCCCGGTTGGGTGTGTTCCGTGAGAAGTTCCGTAACTGGGGGGGGAAGGCGTTTCCCAACCACAACCACAACCACGACGTCTGCTTCACCCTCTAATTCCGACGAACTTCTGGACGGCGATCTGGATTGGCCCCTTCGACATGTCCCATTTGTACATGCATCAGACGCGGGTCTAATATGTTCTGATGAACTGGTCCTATAATAAGAAATGGGATTCCTCATCTGGGATAAAACACAGATAAAAATATCCAGAACGAGCGCGTTCGCCCTACTCTTCACAGCACTCTCCGATCTTTACAGTGGTCTTCAGATCTTTGTGAGTGATTCTAAGCATTCGTCTGCGTTGATGCCACGCCCCCTCCGTTTATGACCGACCCACCATAGATATAGCCGGAGGTGTAACGTCAAAGTTATCAGACTTTTCCTATTGAGCCAAACGCCCCCAACCTTTCGTGTTAAGAGTGGTAGCACACGCCCAAATGGTTCTCTTTTTTCGACGTGCCACTACCTCAGGTGGAGGTGGTCTTCCAGACCTATGCCGCCAGCACCTCAATCGACCCCTCACCCGCCGTTATCCACGGCGTTCAGACAATAGTCCTCGAGCGCCTCAGTGAATTTCCCCGGTCCCAACTCCTCACAAATCGACAACAGAAGAACTTCCATGATCTCTATGAGCTCATATGGCAAGGACTCAAATCCTTTCAGATGCAAGGTGGGTATTTCATTTCTCACTCTGGGTCTAGCTTACTGATACGCATCTAGTTCCGCCATTCACAACCAAGATATTCTGATGGTTTCAAGCTCTACCCCTACTGTAGCAGTATGTGCGCAAGCCAAGCTGAGATGAGAGATTGGGCTCCCGAAACGCGCAGACCATCTTCACAGATGACATTAGTAGCATCTCTGCCAGTTGTGATGTATGACTGTCTTTGCTATTTCGTGTTCTCAGTAGCTGAAGTATTCGTTGGCTAGTTTTGTTTTTCTCGACCGAAATATTTTGATGGGACGAAGGTGCACCCATTCTGCAGTAAAACGTGTGCGAGGAACGCCAAGGGCCTGGCCAACGGCGTTACAAAGAGGAGCAGTGTGATATTAGGCGCCCAACACGCCATAGGTGATGCATTGCTATTGTCTGTTTGAATTGAATACTTATACTAGCACCTTGAGGTCGCAGTGGCATGTCGAGCGCCCAATTGTTAGATATATCAACGGCTCGCTCGAAGAATATTGCTCCCTCGCTCACAAGGTGCAAGTTGTTTGTCAAGATGTTATAGTTTCACAAACTATCTGCTCATGTTTTGTTTAGTCTAGGAGAAAAGGTTCATGCCATGTGCCTCGAGATTACTACGACTTTGGGACTGCTCAGGCTCGAGTTGACCGACCCAGACTATGTCCATAGTAAGCACTTCGACTCTTGTGCGCATTTCGGTACTTCATCTGGAGAAGTTGATAGGCAATTCAACGATGGATGGAAGAATCCCTGCAAGACGAAGCCACTAATAAAGGGGATCTTCCGAATTATTTCACCGCCCAGTTATCATACAAATTACTTCCAACATCGGTAAGTTCCTCACCTGATATTTTGGATGTAGATTGAACACGGCTAGCAATCGTGTCCTTGGAGAAATATCGGGTGACTCTCCAAATGAGCAGTCATTGTTCCGTGGGACGGATCGTGCCTGTTCTCTTGGGGATAAGGCAAGTACGGACCTCTGCCGGCGACTGGATTGCTACTTGTGCCGCGTCATCCGTGACTCTTTCGACATCAGGAGAAGTGGTGAGTTGGTGCACGCATTTCCATTTCGGTGTGCTCACATGTCTTCCAGGTACAAGTAACAAGTTCTGCGGGTATATTTACTGGTCTATTGGAATCAGAAGGGTTATTCATGAATTTGTAGATTCGGCACAGGGATATACACGACGTCAGTATCTTCGAGTGAGCGGATGCTGGTATGCTGCGTTGATGGGGTTAACTTGTTTTCCAGAAGCGGATAACTATGTTCAGAATGTCAGCGGGAATACCGGTACTCGCGTACTTCTCTTAAACTGGGTGATTGTCGGGAATCCCATGCTCTGTTCGCGCAACGCTCCGGATCTGCTATATCCACCATCTGGATGTCACTCCGTAAGGCTCTGAACTATTGCTTTCAATTGTGTTTTCATCTGTATCACAGGTTATTGGCGAGCCCGGCATAGACTTGAATTATGAGGAGACAGCGGTGTATGATAATGGTGCCATCCGGCCGGCATTTCTGATTACTTAAGAGGAGGTGTTTGAAGTAGTTAAATCTAGATTTCCGCCCCGCCAGAAGCTACGAAAGCTTAACAGGAAATGATAATGAATGGGGATTTGACATGTCAATGAGGTTTGAAATATTCGACCACGTGCTGGTTGGTGGTCCATATATATTCTCACGTGTGCATTGTGTCGGGAACATAAACAGGGCCAAATACGTTCATTGTGGAGATCCATGAAGCTTGAAGAATGGTGGGTGTATTTGAGAGTAGCAACGACCTTGACTGACACAGACACACGATGCAGGCATCACAGACAGACATTGAACGCGAGCTGTACACAATATTCACCGACCACCGAAACTCACATGTCAATGAGTCTGGCGAACCAGTCATCCCCGCAGACGCTCT
>QFDT01001907.1:0-25742 GCA_003315915.1 Macrolepiota dolichaula
TCCTACAGACGCCAGACAGCTAGTTTATATACACAGAGGGCTAGGACCTGGGACACTACCAGATGACTCCAGGAACTCTAGTCCTTACTAATTACACAGAGAAACTAATATCTCCTAGCCAATGGCATAAAACCCTTACTATCACAAATCCTGATGCTTACCTAAGCTCAGTATACAAGCAAGGGGACAGCAGTCTTAGATAAGCAAGTAGAAGCAGTGAAGTGATCAAAGATCAGATAGTAGATAGAGGATAAGACAGGCTAGGCTGTAGACAAGTTGTTAAGTCTGGGTCCTACAGACACCAGACAGCTAGTTTATATACACAGAGGGCTAGGACCTGGGACACTACCAGATGACCCCAGGAACTCTAGTCCTTACTAATTACATGCAGAAACTAATATCTCCTAGCCAATGGCATAAAACCCTTACTGATTGTTAACAATGACACCATATGACAACATAGATAAAAATATTATCTTACTGATCGTTCCAGAACCCTCTAGAATGATGAGGAGTGATAAACTACAGATGGCACAGATAATCAACACATGATACAGATAATAATGATCGGTGCGTAGCTCCTGAACGGATGCACGCCCCGCGACGTCCCGGGTATCGTCAGAATGCGACGGACGAGGGCTTTCCAACGGTACTAAGTACGAGGCAAACGGCCCAGTATTCGGCGAGATATAACGTAAACAATGTATTCTGCCAAATCTGTGACAAGTACCATAGACAGTATGAAGGTGGGTCCACAAGTTCCTTGGATTGGTATATCTATGGAGAAGCATAGAATCTGGCAAGGAGTTGTTAAGAATAGCCATAGCCTGAGACCTCAAGATATTGTGTCTATTCAGCTCATCAGCATCAGTAGGAGTAGGCAGAGCAGTTCCTCCTGTGAAGTCCCATGCAGTAGCATTAGTGCCACTGGCAATGTTGAAGGACAAGTGGGATTGGACTCTGATTGCCCAGTAAGGGTAGTTCTCAGGTCCAGTGAGACAAGGGATGCTGGTGGGGCTGACAGTATTAACTGGGATGGCCATTCTATCAACAAATGCATCAGTAAAGCTGCAAACTAGTGTGCTAAACAGCAAGGGTTTCCCCTAGATGGGTAAAGAAAAAACATTGTAGAGCAGAGCTCTAAGTATAGATCAAGCCTCCAACAGTTGCTGTTACGATTGTCTCCTCTATCCTGTAACAGTATGTCACTTCTCTTCGTTGTCTTGGACTTGCCCTAGTCTTCTCTCTTCTTGTTTATTCTTGTCACCATCATTCCTAAGAGCTGTGCCTCTCTCTATATTCGTCTGATCGGTCAAAGGCTGAGTTTCCCTATTATGCATGCACTAAAGATAGCGACACCTTGGTGAAAGGGTCGGGGATGGAATCTCGATGTGCGGACTCTATTTACCATGTATTTGTATATTGATTAGTTCGGACAAACGTCGATACTGCCTCATATACTGAAGCATAGTGTACAGTGTACCTTAGCTTTAGTATTGTTGTTAACCAGCATGTTCTTATCGATATCGTTCGATGTTGCAAATCTGTTCCCTCGGTCGTCTTCAGTGACGACTAGACTTACCATATAACACCTGCCTGGAAGCTCTGCGCGTCGCTCAAGTTCAGGAGACGACCCCTCCGTCATTACATCGAGAAGACCTTCGTCTTGCTCGACTCCACTTGGTGCTTACCTCATTCTCTAGTCTGGGACTACGGATCGACTGGTAGTACTGCTGAGGCGACTTCTCAGCGGCCCATCTTCTGGCACGGCTTTGGACTAGGTCTGAGCATAACAGTTGCAGCAACATAGGTGCACATAAACTGAGGTGGCAATCAGAGCCCATAACCTGTTGTGAATATGTCCTAGCAGCAACAGGGTCCTATAGAATAGGACTATGGGAAAGCACCCATAATGGTGCTATGCACAGTGGTAAGGTGATCTAATACTCACTGAATTGTATAGGGCAAGTAGAGTTTGAGAGTAGAGTGAATAGCAATAGAGTGATAGAAGATGTATTGAACTGTGTAATACATAAGGAATACATAGGGTTTATATACCTATTCTAAAGAGTGTATTCATAGAAGTAAGTAAGGATCATATAGTGGAAGGATTCTACATATAGCATACAATTGTCCAGTGGATTGCTCTGGACAGATGGATCTATGGAGAATGGAGCGGATACATGAGTACTCCACCATGGATTAAGTGTGGGTCTTAGATGATCTATCTCTAGATTCATCTGGTAGAACTTTATCTAGTGCAGATATAGACTACACAGATATAGCTTATATGTGACGAGTGGAGATATCAACTCAACACTCCCCTCTTCTAGTTGTCTGATTGGTTGAAGGCTGAGTCTCCTTATTATGCATGCACTAAAGATAGCAACACCTTGGTGAAAGGGTTGGGGATTATATCTCAATGTGTGAACTTTATTTACCTTGTATTTGTGTACTGATAAGTTTGGACAAACATCAATATGGACTCATATACTGAAGCATAGTGTGTTATGAACATTATTTTTGATTCCTTCGACGTCCTCACAGACATGATGGTAGTCGACGCACAATGGGAAGATTGGGAGCTTCACAAAGAAGAAGAGCTTAACTTGGAATGGACGGACAAATAACCCCGGCATAGGAGGACAACTAAATTTAGAGACCTTGGACTCTTTGGAGCACGGACTCCCGCTTTCTCTTTTCTTCTATTCTTCTTCCATTGCACTATGTTTAGTTACGGACTCCCGTTATTCCCTATCCTAACTTTAGATACGGACTTCCGCTTCCCTTCCCCTCTGACGAACTTCCACCACTTCGATAGCTTGTACAATACACGATAAATAGCAAGCTTGTAAGTAGGTAGAAGGCCAATTTGAATCTTAGCGTTGTTGCTACTAGACAGCATTCTTCTCTCGCTCCTAGTGTTGAGTTCTTCGAGCCCTAACAAGGCAAGAACCACCAGGTGTTCTCCCTCCATCTCTCGACGTTGTCTAAGGTACTTGACATCGTCTCGGCTGTGACTTCAAGTCAGGAAGACTTGTCGCTCTTGCCGTCTCTCATCTGCTGTCTTATCCGACCACAGCAAGGTCCTACGAAGAGGACCAGAAGTGTTGGATCCGTTGGGAGATCTAGCTAGCCTCGCAACGTCCAGTACGGGATTAACGTGCACTGCTGGACAAGAGCTCTGGCGAAATCCTAACAGCAACTTATGGTGGCTATGATGTCATGGGGACTACCTTTTATGGTGTCTTTACCCAATCCTCATGCCAGACCCTAGGCGTAAGGGGTGTCAGCTTATTCCAGTTACTGAAAACTCACTTGACAAAACCATGAGGCATTTATGTCACTGACGGTTGAGTCTTGTCAGTAGCTACTTAGGTTTTGTGTAATACAAACCTTTGCAGTGGATGTGGAAGCCCATCTGAGATCTGATACTCCTCCGTAAGCCAGTGTGAGAAACTGGATACGTCGTCAACTCTACCCATTAAGATACACATCAAGACCCACTTTTTTCATTTGTACCTCATCTGCTGTAATAGGGATGTTGTACTCACGCCACTTGCTAGCCCACCATTATGCCTAAAGCTTCCAAACATTCTGTCATTGCCTTTGAAAAGATGACTGGTATTGCTGAATGTATTACCATCTCTTGCAAAACCAGAGACAAGTTCAAGGATGCAGGAAAGACTAGGAAGACTGTTTGTCCACCTCCACCACCTCCTCTCATCTCATGTATTTTGTCGCCAGAAGAGTATGCAGAGAAGTATAGAGAGTTTGATGAACATAATCACAAGATGTCTTTACTTGCATGCCTCACTCCAAAACCCCTCATTAAACAACTTACCCTTGAGGATGTAGTGTCCACCCTCTCCTTGGTGTCTCCTCATGTTAACTTGGAACCCAGGGAATACATCCCTTATACTCCACTTTTACCTATCCCTACTAACCTTCATATTCACAAGACCAAGTACCCTTTGCATATCCAGGAGTTTCATAAGCTCATTTAGCCTACCTTGGATTGCTTAGAGCCTGTATTCAAGGCCTTGGAACAAAGAGTCCAAGACCTTACTCTTCCGCTGGAAAAATCGGCAAAAGAGGTTCAGAATGATCCACTCTGGGAGTGGTTTAATTGATTGCATGTTACGACCTTCCTAAGTAATCAACACAGGTTGCAACAAGTGATGAAGACTTGAGGGTGAAAAGAGAGTAGAGAAGGGGAATCAACAAGTTGGTAAAGCATAAGGAATACAGCAGAGTATCTAGGTGTATATATACTGTCAGTGTATTCCTATTGGAGAGTCTGTAGTAGCAGCTAAGTAAGTAGAAATGTAGTGGCTGAGTAAACAATGTAGGGATTACAGGTAGAGAAGTAGCAGGTCCATGACAAGCGGGGCATTGATAGGAATGGATGGATATTATAGTACACGATTGCTCCAAGGGAATATAACATTGCAGGTTATTGAAAGGGATATAGAAGAGATTGGTCACAGGTTTAAAAATGGTGACTGGAAGAAACTTAAAGAAGCTTGTAAATGTATTGGACAAGTTTCATTCAATAACTTATCTACAAGGATATTGGAGATCAGGAAGGAATTGTTATCATTAAACATTACCTTACCTTAGAAATAGTCTCACAACAATGATATTGATATTTTTATGGCATTGGCTATGTGTGATTGCTTTTATCTTAGCATGTTCAAGATCTGTTTGTTCATTTTGTTGACAACTGAGCTTAGAACATGTCCAACCAAATTTCTGCATACACCTCTTATAAGTCCACTGTTTAACTCCCTGAAGATGATGTCAACCAATGGGGAGCAACAATTGGTCAAGGCATCAACTTTGATGCTTTAAACTTACCTGATGAACCTCACCAAATGGTCATGGCTCAATTGCTTCACAATGCCCATGTTACCAATATTAAGTTAATCAAGGAATATATTGATAACCAAATCAATGAATTAATTAGTTATTACAATGCTGCCTTGGAAATGGCATACAACCACATTGCCCTCCTTGAGGCTACTGTTGCGTCCTATCATAATTTGGGTGCACAAGTTAACAATCTTCAAGGTCAAGTCAATAAACTCCCTGCAGATGTCAATGCTGGTGTTGCAAAAACCAGAATTCCAGAACCACCAACGTTTGCTGGCTCTGAGAATAAGATGCAGTTGGAGGACTGGCTGAATCAGATTGCCCATTTCTGTGCTGCATCTGGCATTGTCACCGATCAGCAGAAGATTATTTGTGCCTTCACTTGTTTGCACTCACCAGCTAGCACTTATATGAAGGACTACTTTGTCAAGGTCTAAACTGGTGAAGCACTTGGGACCTGGGATGACTTTGTTAAGGAGTTAAAGAACATTTACGGACTTAGGGATGATAAGGAAGGGGCTAAAAAAGAGTTAACCGCTATCTGGACAAATAAGGAGCTGGCCAAAAAGAACTTTGTCAAATTTGTGGAACGTTATCATACTCTGGCTAGGATTGTTGAATATCCTAATGAAGTCCACATTGACAAGTTGAAGGAGGTGATCCCTGATGAGTTGTGAAAGTCACTTGTCATATATGAGATCAACAATTCAACTTCTAAGACCTGGGATGCATATCTCCAGCTGTTACTTAAGGCTTATAAACTGCTCCATCCAGAAAAGGCACAGGGTGTTATTTTTGGCAACAGCAGAAATACAAGTGGTAGTGGCAACAAGGATCCAAATACTATGGAAATAGATCAAGCAAAGAAGAAGAAAGTCCAGGAAGCCAGTGTGCAAGAGAAAGTGCAATGGTATTGTCAGATTTGTGCTGGGAAAGGACATAAGTCCAAGAGTAAAATCCACAACACCAACAATTGCTATGACAAACCAGGGAACGAACACAAATGTCCCCAGAAATCAACACCAGCTTCAACTTCTAAGGTCACTCCATTGTCATCTGGATCTTTCAATGGTGCAGTTAAAACCAAGTTTTTCAAGGCAAGACTTGTGGAAATGCTCAGCTCTATGGATGATGAAGACCCAGAACCCCTTTCTGAGGACTTCAACCTCAACAGTGCAACTATTGAAGACCTTTCTGATTCTATGCCTGTTGAAACAAAGGCTATACCACAGATCAATGATGTGCAAAAGGAATCCAGGAAGCTGACAGGCTCCAAAAAGCTTAAAGGAAGGGCTCAGATGGATTTTCCTGAGGGACTGTAGAGGATAATGTCTGCAATCTACAGTCAGGGAGTAGTGTACCCAATGTTGGCTCAGATAGTTCTGAAGTAGTACTGGAATCTTGTGTAATTAATACATTGCACAACGAGAATTCTTTTTTCAAAATTCTAGTTACACTATGGGTATACGGCACAAAAGTGCAGACCAAGGCTTTAGTTGATTCAGGAGCCACAGCAAACTTCATTGACAGAGAGTTTGTCAAACAAAAGAACCTGGCTACTAATAAATTGGCATCTTTGTATAGAGTTATCAATGTGGATGGAACTCCAAATCAAGCTGGACAAATCAACAAATATGTCTTAGAAGCTGGTGCCAACAAGCTTCAACTCAATCCAGATAATCCATGGGACACTTCATTGAATGACTTAGGTGATGAAGACATGGATAATCCATACATCAATTGGGTTGACACAAGCAACCCTCACAATCACCAACAAGCTATGGTGATAGCGTCTATGTTTGACAAAGACATAAATGAGGAGCTCAATGATGAGGACACACAAAACTGGAAAGAACATGTACCAGGATAATTACATGACTTTGGTGATGTGTTTTCAAAAGTCAAATCAGAGCGTATGCCAACCAGAAAAAAGTATGACCATGGAATTGAGTTTGAGGAAGGCGCAACATTTCCCAAGCCAGCTAAGGTCTACCCATTTTCACCAAAGGAGAGAAATTTTCTTGATGAATGGATTGATGAAGAACTTTGCAAAGGTTATATACAGTCTTCTACAAGTCCTATTGCTGCACCATTTTTCTTTGTCAAAAAGAAAGATAGCAGCCTGCAACCAGTTATGGATTACCAAACCCTTAACAATATCACTGTCAAGAATTGCTATCCTATTCTGAGAATCTCTGACTTGATTGAGTCACTCAGTCAAGCATCAATCTTCACTAAGATTGACCTTGGGTGGGGATATAACAATGTCCATATCAAAGAGGGAGATGAGTGGAAGACAGCTTTTATCACAAGATGTGGAGTGTTTGAGGCAAAGGTTATGTACTTTGGATTCTCCAATGCACCAGCTACATTCCAGAGCATGATGAATGACATACTGGGTGACCTGATTTGGAGAGGACAGGTCATGGTGTATTTGGATGATATTCTAATATTTGGGAATGACCAGAAGGAACACAGAAAGATTGTCAAAGAAGTGCTGAAAAGACTTCAAGACAATGATCTATTTGCTAAGGCAAAGAAGTGTTCCTTTGAGCAAACAAGTATGAAATATCTTGGCATGGTCATTTCTCATAACCAGGTTGAAATGGACAAAGAAAAGGTTAAAGGAGATTTTGAATGGCCAGTACCTGCAAAGGTCAAACATGTTCAGGCATTCATTGGATTTGCAAATTACTACTGCAGGTTTATCAAAGACTTTTCCAAGATTGTCAAGCCACTCACAAATTTGACCAAGAAAAACCAAACATGGGTATGGGAGGAAGAGCAACAGACTGCTTTTGAGGCACTGAAAGAGGCCTTCACAACAGCTCCCATTTTATGTATCCCAGATGATGAAAATCCTTTCAGACTGTCATCAGATGCTAGCAACTTTGCAACTGGTGCAGTACCGTCCCAATTGGACCCTAAAGACAAATTATGGCATCCTGTAGCCTACTTCTCAAAGTCATTAGATATCCATGAATGCAACTATGAGATCTATGATAAAGAGCTACTTGCTATTATCAGGGCCTTAGAGGAATACAGACATCATCTAGAGGGACATTCAGAAAAGTTTGAGATCTGGTCAGATCATCAAAACCTCATGTACTTCAAGTCAGCACAGAAACTGACAAGAAGACAAGCTTGGTAGGCACTATATCTCACATGTTTTCACTATTCCCTACACCACAAACCAGGAAAGACTATGCAAGCTAAAGATCCTCTGTCCAGGAGACCAGATCATGAAGAGGGCGTAAACTTTGATAATGAGAATCAAATCCTCTTAAAGCCTGAATTTTTTGCTATTCATGCTATTAAAGCTATTCATGAATTACTCATAAATGATGACGAAATCCTAAGAGAGGTCAAGCAAGCATTACTTTCCGACAGTGTCACCAAAGACTACAAGTCCCTTCTACAGTCAGGTCCTCGTGAATTTGGAAAGTCACTACAGGACTGGAACTATGAGAATGGGTTATTACTCTACAAAGTGTTATGGTTCAGCGGGCTCCTAGACCTAAGTTAGGAGGCGCCTAGCTAATTAAGGACCGAGATCCTTAACCAGCCTGCGAATGGGTGAATTGGCGAAGTGACGATACCAAAGTATAATCAGCAACCGATAGCGTTGAAGCGTCGCAGCTATGGGTCCGTTAACTTCAGAGGATTAGAAGTTAAGGTCGACCAATCTTGGATTAGACGGGTAACAGTTAAGTTACAACAGAAGAGAATCAAAAACTTGGAGTTTTTGATCCTGTAATCTACGCCTATTTATGCAAGTCCAAGGTCGTTGTGTACTATTGTATCTACGGGTCATAAATGTCTGTCCAAGTCATTGATCAAGAGAGAGAAACTACTAGTACACTACAGAGCGTTCAATGAGTCAGTCTGTATCTAAGATCGTAGTCTGTGATCTACTATAATGTTCTATCTACTCTGAGTCATCATTCTCTGAGACAGTAGAATGTTCGGACGAGGTGGGGAAGCCCGTGGAGGACTCCTGAGGTGTAGGCACTGCGGACGAGGACGAGGAGGCCGAGGAAGACGAGGATGAGGACGAGAGATCGTAGGGAACAATCTCCGAGGACATCTCCTGATAATAGGAGGCAATGGCATGGAGTGGTACATCTTCTGAGGAGTCAGAAGAAGCATTGGACACATCATCGAACAGCCAAGGCTGCGATGGATAGTGATGGCCGTATTCTCCTGACTTGATGAGCACAGCAAGAACTTCAGGAAGTTCCTGCTCATCATAGAACATGTAAGGATGTTGCCAGGTGGTACAATTATCCGTGACCGGATAGGGGCGCCATCCATTCTCAATGGCTGCCATCCAGCACATTGGATATGTGCTAAGGACTTCACCATCACCTTCCTTTTCCAGTAACCGTCATCATCATCTTCGAGAGCGGTCTACTCTACCTTAGAAATTGGAAACTTCTTGCGCTATGAAGGCCGATAGTGTTAAGAGAAAAGCAGGCCAGCATTTGAGAAGGATTAGTAGCTCAATTGGGATCGGCGGGAGACGAGGCGGATCCCAAGAATCATTGCAGGAAGAGATACCGGACAGCGAACCTGACCGTCTTCTCCTCCAACAAATTTCTATCCCCGTTATGCAGAATCCGTCTGGAACTGGATCTGCAGTACACTTACCAAGGGCAGCATCCGAGGGGCCCTTCAAATTACCATCGCCGACACCGTCCATCGGATCTAAGAGAGGACGCGATCCTTCCTCACCAACCCAGTCTATTACTAGAAAAGCTTCTAGGATAGATTTACATGACGACGACGACAACCTGTCTACACGATCCTCCCCTGACGGCTCTGTTAAATCCAACGAGTCCAATCACACAGCCAAAACCATGGCGGATAAAATCGACCCTTTAGCCATGACAAACCCCAACCAAAGGGCTCCCCCCCTCACCCCGGCTCAGCAATACGCTGCCCACCACCAAGCTCAACCCCTTCCTTCCAGCAACAACATCGTCAGCTGGGCCGACGATGTCGATGCCTCTTTCGCCGCTGCGGGTACGCCGCGTGTTGCACATGAGTCCAACGCGTGTTGTGACGACCCCAGCAAGACAAACCCTAACCCCACAATGGGGTCAACACCTCCCGAGATCGAAAAAATGGTCGCTGAGGGATTAGGCTGGTTTGCAGAACCAGACAACGTTACTGTAGGAGATGTCCGAGCCATGGAATACACGGTCGACACCGTCACCCAGTGGTTCAAACACACAGTCGATAAACGCCTCGACCTGAACAGATCGGAACTTGCGGACAGGCTATTCAAACTTTTTGAAGTAATCTGCGATGAGAAGATAGGCGATCTCCTCATACGACAATCTAAGATGACGGGCACCTGTACGCTCAGGTCAAGGATCTTTAAAAAGTGGTCGGACAAGTACCACTTACAAAATGCGGTTCAACAACGTTGGGGTGAAAGCTCTTCCCTCGACACCGACTCACCTCCCTCGACAAACCCCAAGAACGCACCCGTTCACTTCGATGAGGTGCAACGTGAAGAAGGCAACCCTAACTTTGAAAAAGAGGTCGCCGCCATCATCAGTCAGCACGCATTGGGAAACTCACCGAGCAGACCCATCGTCGTTGATTCATCTCCTGCCCAAACACCCACACCTAGACCTGCGGTGAAGGGGAAGATGCGCAATCTCAACCCCACCCCCCAACACTCAATCACACCTCCCAAGCGCAACAGCGATGACATGGAGGTTGACACAGCGGCTGATGCCCAACTCGAGAGAGACACGGCTCAAGCCATCAAGATAAGTAAAGACGCGGCCATGGGAGGTCCGGAGCGAGACGGGGAGACCTCCAAGGACGGACAGACGGGCGGAAGGAGCACGGGAGGAAGGGGTACGGGAGGAGGAGAGACGAGTGACAGAGTGAGCGGTAACGGAGGATGGAACATCGTTGCGACGAGGGGCAAGCGCGCGCCACGTCACAAGACGCCGGAACAAAGAAACTCCACTCCTGGCACCAAAGGCCCGACCAAATCGGACGAGCCAACACCTAATGGGAAGAAGGTCCAATTCGACCGATCTGCAGCCCCTTCACCCCCCTCTAGCGGGCCTGGAAGAACCTACGCGCAAGCAACGAAAGTTGAACCGACGCCCAACATCCCCATTCATGTAATGGAAAAATACGGAGACCTTCGCGTAACGTTCCCTGACAAAACTAGGGACGAACTCTACGCCATGCTACGCGCTGGCGGTTACGACCTCGGGATGGATGTCCCAACCCCCTCTCCCACTCCTAAGGGCCCCCCTAAATACCGGCAAGGAGGACCGAAAACTGGACCCTCGCCTCCCTCCACCAACCAATCCCAGGGCTCCATCACTCCCAAACCTCGCTCCCGCCCCACTACCCCAGCAGTCACCCAAGGGCCATCACGCAAAAACATCATCATCCCGTTTACGCCGCTCCTACGCAACGAGATGATCCCCTTCAACCAAAAAATCTTAGAAACGATAAATCGAGGACTGACATACCATCGGTCCCAACTTCAGGTGGATTCCATGAGGAAAACGCTGAAAACTCTGTGGTTCAACACAAACATCGTTGCGTCGGAAGAGGATCTGAACATTGTGAGAGTCTGGATGAGAAAGGAATTCCCAGACATGTCGGATGAGGTATACGAGGACTTAGTCCCTCAATTACCACAATCCAAGTCATTTGTGAGATTGGAGAATCTCCCATACTTCAAGGAGGACGGCACACCCAACACCTCCAACGATATCGCCGGCGTCCTCTATAGGTCACCAATCGCCCCCTTCTTAGACGGACTCGCGGGCACGCCCCGGTTCGCAAGAATTTCACCTCACTCGTCGCTAGCGGCACTCTACATGGACTTCTGGGACTCACAAGGCGGAGCCAGGGCCAGACTTCTTGTCAACAGGACGATCAACTTCCAAGGTCGAACGTGTACCTTCCGTGCGGCGAATCAACACACTGCCGTTCCCTTCTGTGAAAAGTGTTCCTCATGGGGCCACACTACCTTCGCCTGCCGACGAAGAAATCCAAGGTGCGCTATCTGTGGCGGGCCTCATGAAAAGAAGTTCCATCGCCAGCTAGGATGGTGCTGTCAACCAAAGGGAAAGGACGACGACCCGAGCACGTGGGTCCCAGGAACGGCTGCTGGCCAGCCCTGTCCCCACATCAATCAGTTCCGCTGCCTTAATTGCAACTCGGACCAACACCACGCGGATAGCGATAAGTGCTCATTCGCCAGAAACAAGTATAACAAGGGCTGGCATCAACGCAAAGCCGCAGAAATCCGAGACGCGCGCACACGACTCAACTTCAACACCGAGACAGTTTATGCGTAAGCACAACCTCTCCAAAACAAAGTCTGATCGCCGATCCCCAAAAGGGAGTAGCGAGGACTCTAAACCTTCTAAACCTATTAAGGACTGGACTCTCTCTCATTTGTATTTTCATTTTCAGAATGTTGCTCGCTCGTGGCCTCTGACGGAGGTCCTTCTTAATTCCCCTGACTTGGCTCACATTCACATCCTTTGCCTCCAGGAACCTCCATTTCGTCACATTCGCAACGTGCCATCGACTAAACTCCCTGACGGGGAGGAGATGCACGGATTCCCTATTCATAAAGATTGGATTGCGGTTCATTCCAACATCCCAAACCCCAGAACTCTCACTTATGTGAGACGCTCTTTATCCTCCCTCACTCCCCGCATCCACCCGGACATCCTTTCCTCAACTGACTTTCAACTAATGTCTTTGTCAATTCCCAACCGCATTTATTTTTTGAATTGCTACTTTGACGCTGAAGGCGCCTCCCAAGACTTCTTTAACGCCCACATGGAGCGTTTAGAGAAGCTTAATATTATAGTTGCTGGCGGCGACTTTAACCTTCGGTCTCCTGCATGGGACCCTGAACAACATCATAACGTCTCTAGATCGGACAGCTTAATGGACAACATGGCATCACTGACGCTCTACAGATCCCCCCCATCTAACCCAGGGCCGACTCACTTCCCTTTCGACCGCACCAAACGATCCACGGTCATCGATCTAATCTTCACGCAATTCCACCATGATAACGCGGTCCTCCACCAAATCGCCAACGACTTCCGCATCTCGTCCGACCATGCTCCGCTATGGATCAAAGTCAAAATCAAACCAGTCATGCCTATTATAAAACGAAAGGGCATCACCAAGCATTCAAAAGAGGAAGGTAAATTCTTAACTGCCATCCAGGACTTCCTCGAACGCCCCACTCCGAACTTTGATTCAAGCGAGACGGTCGACAAGTATGCTACGTCACTCAAATCCCACGTGGAGGAACAGTGGAACAAATACGCGAAGGACATCAGGATCACTTCGCGATCGAAACCGTGGTGGAATGACGACTGTAAGATGGCGTTGGAGTTGTACAAGGAGAGGAGGTGCAAGGCGAGGTGGACGGGGTTTAGGAGAGCGTGTAGGGGGGCGAAGAGAAAGTTTTTTGATGACAAGATCCAGGAGATCTCTGTCGATAAAGCGCGACCTTGGGACCTGATGGGGTGGGCCAAGGATCGCAACTTACCACCGGTACAGTCCATCCTGTATCAGAACAAACCATGTGACGATCTAGACCAGCTTTGGGCTGGTCTCGACGGCACATATAACTCTGCAGCTAATCGTCCTGTTAACTTAGACACGGCGCTTCACATCCCTCCCCAACCCACACGCACGTGGGAGCCCATCTCCATCAAGGAACTCGAAGACGCCCTTCAACCATGTTCCAATACGTCATCGCCTGGGCCAGACCACCTCTCTTGGCGCCACTTAAAGGACATTTTCACATCACCGTCAGCGCTAGAACACATGCGCGCCTTTACAAACGCTTGCGTCACCACATCCACGTGGCCGGCATACTTCAAAGATTCAACGTCGGTCATTATCCCTAAGCCCGGCAAACCGCACTACACTACCCCAAAAATGTTTCGACCCATCGTACTGCTCAACACGCTTGGGAAACTTATTGAGAAAGTCATCTCAACACGTATGCAATTCGACTCGGCCCGCCTCAACCTCGTTCACCCGCTACAATTTGGCGGTATTATCCAACGCTCAACGGAAGACGCCGGCGTATACCTTACACACACCGTCCGTAAAGGATGGAAACGTAAACTCAAGACGAGCATCCTTGCATTCGACGTTGCCCAATTTTTCCCTTCCATCAATCACTCCCTTCTCACCCACATTCTGAACAGACATGGCTTCCCTCCCTGTTTAGTTTCCTTTTTCTCAAACTATCTTTCTAATCGTTTTACATCTTACTCTTGGAATCAATTTTCTTCTCCCAAGTTTCCAGCTTCTGTAGGAGTAGGACAAGGCTCGGCCCTCTCCCCCATCCTCACTTCCCTTTTTCTCTCCCCATTCATGTACCGTTTCGCCTCGGACCCGCGATGTAAAATACTTTCCTTTGTCGACGACGGACTTATCATTGTACAATCCGAGAGTTTCACCACTAACGCCTCTCTTATTTCACAGGTCTACGCTTCTTGCTCATCCTTCATCACTTCCATGGGCCTCGCACTTGAACACGACAAGAGCGAGGTCTTTCATTTTTCCAACCGACCTTGGGCCGAACCGAATCCTGACGTGACGCTTCGACATGCGGACGGCACCACCTTGACGCTCACACCCAAGCGCTTCATCCGGTACCTCGGTTTTTACTTCGACCGAGCGCTGACCTTCAAGGAACACGTGCGATATTACGCGACCAAATCCCTATCCACAGTCAAGTGTTTACGCCTGTTAGGCAATTCGGTACGAGGCCTTAACCCCATCCAAAAACGCATTCTTTACAGGTCATGTGTTGTCCCCGTGGCGACATATGGCCTTAAGCTCTGGTACTTCACAGGCGCTCGGAACAAAGCGCTTATCCAACAACTCAATAAAACACAACGGTTGGCGTCAATATGGATCACAGGCGCCTTCCGCACAACTCCTCGAGGTGGCGCTGAGTCAATCGCGGGCCTCATCCCCTTCCGATACCACATCCACAAGCTTGCCAAATGATGTGCTATCCGCTTTCGAACACTTCCCCCCAACCATCCTCTCAAGATCCTAACACAAGACGACAACCCCGACAACATCGGCATCAAATCACCAGCTGTCGACTTCCTCAATGAATCCGTTCTTGTCACAGACTCCTTCCATCGACTTCACCATTGTGCCCAACCAGGTACGCGAATCTTAGATAGGTTTTCCTCTCAAATTTCCTTTCGTTCATGCCCGCGCAACACCGACGATGATACCGAAGCTGTCCGCCGACACCTCATTGAGGCTAGCGAGGCTCGGGATCTTGCGCTTTCTTCCTCTTCTTCACTCTTAGTAGCTACAGATGGTTCCTGCCCCAATTCCACCTACCCTCTAAAGGCGAAAGCCCTTTCTTCTACTTCCGCTTTCATTCTATTCGATGATTCAATCTCTTCTCCTCTTAAATCTCATGTTGTCCCTGTGGGTAATGTACTTTCATCTGATTCCAAATCGTACGCTCTCCGCCTCGGTTTATTGTCTGCTATCTCCTTCTCTTCCGATTCTGCGCGTTCATCTCCGGACTCACGTAGGATTACTGACCTTCTCATTTTTACTGACTCACTTTCATGCGCTAAACGTTTATTCGATTATAGCGCCCACAGTGCACACCCCGATTCCATCGCTGTCGCCGAACCCGTTGCCCGCTGGCTCTCCTCATCCCCCTCCCATCGCGTCATCTTCTGGCAGATCCCTTCATCCGAAAAATGGTCAATCCATCATCGGGCCCACAAACTAGCGAAATCGCTCCGTGTGCCGTGTGTTCCTAACATGGTGCGCAAGTCCCTGGGCTTCGTCCGAAAAGCCTGGACCGACCAATGCCGATGGCTGTGGCAATGCAGTCATCTGATGGAAGATCAAGACTATCTGGGTCACAATTTCCTATATCTCCGCGGATCAAGCGAGAGCTATATCCTTCCAACCTACACCAACGGCGGCTCCTGGCTCACCCAGGATATGACGCCCTCCCTAGCCGCTCGCCTTACGCGCTGTATCACCAACCACGCGCCCATCGGCTCATACCGTGCGCGCTTCTTCCCAGACGCCCCAACTGCGTGCCCTTGTGGTCACCCACTTGAGACACGTGAACATATCATCAACGACTGCCGGCGCTTCGAACGGCCGTGGTCAATGGGCGAGCGCTACGACAACCTATACTGGTTGATCAATTTCCTGAAGGACAATCCACTCGCGTTCGCTTTCCCGCCCGATGACTCCGATGGGGAGTGGGCTCTTCTTATTCGCAACCGGGCTTTACGGCGGCGACAACAACCACAGCAAAACCAAATCTTGGATGTGCACTAACGGGCGTCGTATGACGATACACGGTTAGTTTTTCTTAAAAAACTCTCTTCCTTCTCGTGTTGGACATTATTGGGGATTAGCAAAACCTCATTCTGCCCCCACCCCACTCCAGGACCCTCTTCATCTTCTAGCTTTCTTTTCTGTTCGTCATTGGCCGCCTTGTTTTTGCGGTCGATGCCACTTCTACTCTTCAACTTCGGTACTTACTTATAGTTTGTATCTCGCTCCGCCTCGCCTCGCTTCGCTCGACTCGGCTACGCCATAGTTTATCACTTCTCTCTTCTCTTTTAGGACTTAGTTTCGGTTTCGGCTCTTGGGACTGCTATCGCGCGCCCGTTTGTACTTAGCTAGTCTATAGTGCAATAAATTTGGATTTAAAAAAAAAAAAAAAAAAAAAAAAGGACTTCACCATCTCCGATTATGTGGCGGTAGGGAGCTGCATGCATAGCTCATTGTAGAACTGCATTAAGCTTGGCACAGTCGTAGACAGGGGGGAGAGGCGTGAGCCTGTAATCAGAGGTGTGTCCAGCGATGACTCTGAGAAGGTTCTGGCCCTCAGGAACTAGGACGTGAGTCCCTGGGTCCATAATACAAAGGGAAAGTCTATATCCCTAAGAGCACAGATGAACATTTGAAATGCAAAATTGTCCAAGCACATCACGACCTTCTATCAGCAGGACATCCAGGTAGATGGAAAACCTATGAGTTGGTTTCCAGAAACTATTGGTGGCCTAGTATGTCTATCTTTGTCAAGAACTATGTTAAAGGCTGTGATATGTGTCAGCAGATGAAAAATTGCCCACAGCAGCCCTTTGGACTGCTTATTCCAAACAAGGTGCCTAACAGACCTTGGGAGATCATCTCCACCAACCTCATAACTCAGTTACCAGAGTCTAATAGCTACAATGCAATTTGTGTTGTAGTTGATAGGTTAACTAAACAAGCTTATTTCTACCCTATTACCAACCAGTTTACCTCAAAGGACATGGCACAACTACTCTATGACAGGATTTATCCTTTACATGGACTGTGATTACAGATTATCTCTGATAGAGGGGTTTAGTACTCAGCTGAACTTTTCCAAGAGTGGTGCCATTTATTGGGTATCAAGTCAACTATGTCCACAGCATATCATTCTCAAACTGATGGACAGACTGAGCGTGTTAACCAGACACTAGAGCAATACTTGCATTGTTATGTTGATTACAACTTAACCAACTGGTCAGACCTGCTATTAACAGCAAAGTTTGCATACAACAACCAAGCACATGAAGGTACCAAGAAATCACCTTTTTTCCTTGAGTATGGTCGGCACCCATGAGCAGGACCTATTGTCCAGGCAACCACTGATGTTGACCTGAATAATATAGCTCACAAACAACAAGAAGCACAAGAGCAGGCAAAAGCTGCTCTGGTACTTGCAGCAGAAAGAATGAAGTGGTACTATGACCAAGATGTCCAGAAAGTCCCTTTTAAAGTTGGAGACAAAGTACTACTCAGCCTCAAGGACTATCAGACAACAGAACAAGCACTCAGACCACAATATGAGGGACCATTTGAAATCATTGAAAAGTTGTGCCCAGTTATCTTCCGTCTGAGAATGCCAGCTTGTTACTGTTCTATACATCCAGTCTTTCATGCTAGCAAATTGGTCATCTATTTGGAATCAACCATTACAGGACAAAAACCATCAACCCCTCCTCCAATCCAAATTGGTGGACATGACAAGTGGGAAGTCAAAAGGATTCTCCAACATTGTGTTAGCAGGAAAAAGAAGGAGTTCCTGGTTAGATGGAAAGGTTTTAATGCTGGAGATAATACATGGGAACTGGAGTCAAACCTTCAGAATGCAAAGGAGAAGATACAGGAATACTGGAATCTTCAAACTAGACATTAGGATCACTTCTCAATGGAGCTCAAACCAAAAGAAAGGGTAATGTCACAGATTTGGCAGAATACATTGTTTATGTTGTATCTTGCCAAATACTGGGCTGTTTACCTTGTACTTAGTACCGTTGGAAAGCCCTCATCTGTCGCACTCTGACAATGCCCGGGACGTTGCAGGGTGTGCATCTGTTCAGGAGCTACGCACCAATCATTATTATCTATATCATGTGTTGATTATCTGTGCCATCTGTAGTTTATCACTCCTCATTGTTCTAGAGGGTTCTGGAACAATCAGTAAGATAAGATCTTTATCTATGTTGTCATATGGTGTCATTGTTAACAATCAGTAAGGGTTTTATGCCATTGGCTAGGAGATATTAGTTTCTGCATGTAATTAGTAAGGACTAGAGTTCCTGGGGTCATCTGATAGTGTTCCAGGTCCTAGCCCTCTGTGTATATAAACTAGCTGTCTGGCGTCTGTAGGACCCAGACTTAACAACTTGTCTACAGCCTAGCCTGTCTTATCTTCCATCTACTATCTGATCTTTGATCTCTTCACTCTTGCTTGCTGCTTATCTAAGACTACTGTCCCCTTGTCTCAATACCCAGCTTAGGTAAGCATAGGGATTTGTGATACCCCTTTTCTTGTAAAAAGCTCTGTAGTCCTTGAGAGATAAACTCTCTTCCTCAATCAGTGCGTAGTTTCTTAATGCTCTTGTTTGTTTGATTCATCAGAAGTGTCATTAGCTCAATCATTTTGGGAGCAGCTTCTGACTTCTTTCTAATCAGAGCAATATGAGCATGAGAGCAGTAATTGTCCAAAAGTGTCATAACCCATTTGTACTTCCTATAAGATAAGACAGAGAGTTCAAATAGATCCGAGTGGACAATTTCAAGGACATCTTGAGCACAAGTTGGATTTTCCTTGAATGGTTTCTGACTCATCTTCCCCTTTGCACAGGCAGAACATATGTGTTTGCAAAGAGGAGTAGTTATTTTCGGTGCATTTTGAGTCTGCTGTGGTAAGTGACTGGGCACCTTGTCAGAAGGGTGTCCAAATTGTTGATGCCAGATTTCATAGCTGGGTTCCCTGGCTTGTAAGCTAACAGGGTTAAGCTTAGTGTGCTTAATAATGCAAGTACTAACCACCTGAATAGGTGATTGGAACATTGAATGAGGGCAAGTGCTTAGTACTGCATTTCCAGCTTTATTACAAAATACTGTGCCATATTGATCAGCTTAGCTGTATAACCCAGACTGGTGTAGTTGTCCAGCTAACAGCAAGTGATCATACATGCCATTTACAAGATATACAGGCCACAACTTAGAGGTGGCTGTCTTGATGGCACCAGAGCAATGATCTTGGATTTCATGTTTGATTAGAACTGTGCCTCACCCTGAGATATATAAAGGGGCATTCTTATTGGCTGTTTGAATAATGCCAAATTCTCCAAATTGGAGGTCAACAACATCATTTCTAAATGGAATGAAGTGTGATGAGGCACCAGAGTCGAGTATCCAAGTGGTGTTCTCATATTGAAAACCTTTTCTTTTACAGTAAGTGCATAAAGCTTTCTCACATTTGTGCAAGTTCATGCATTGAGGTCCAAGAAATAAAGTAATCATTGATAAGTCCTTTGCAGGACTAGGACCAGCTACAGCATTGTATGCTACAGGAATACTACTAGAAGCAACACTCAGAGGTCTGCAATTCTGTAATTCCTGGTTAGAATATGATGTGTGAACATGATTCAGCACATACCCAATGGGTTCAATGAGACCCATGTCATTATTTTTTTCTCCCAAAGAATCTTGTCATTATCTCTAACCTGGGAATTAGAGAGCTTAACAATTGGAGTAGATGGGACATCTAAGTCCATCTCCCATTCCTTCTCTATAGATGTTTGAGCCATGGGTTCCTCAACCACAGGTGGGAGGTCAGGCTCATCCTTGAAGAATTGGATGTTTCCAGGGCAAGCACCATATTTTTGTTCCATCCTTTTCTCATAATATTTGAGTGCTCTCTCTCTAGCAAGTGCTCCAGGGCTCTTGGAACATTTAGGGAGAGCCCTAGAACTGATACAATTAAGGAGAGGAGCAGAGGATGAAGGAGAGGTGACCTAGGGAGCAGGAAAAGGAGCAGGAGGGGGAGTGATAACATGATTGGTGAGGGAAGCAAAACTAATTGCTGAAGATGCATCATAGGCAATATTTGCCCTGGATTCATGTGGATTGCTCTGGACAGGTGGGTCCATGGAGAATGGAGCAGATACATGAGTGCTCCACCATGGATCAGATGTGGGTCTCAGATGATCTATCTCTAGATTCATCTGGTAGAACCTTATCTAGTGCAGATATAGACTACACAGATATAGCTCATATGTGACAAGTGGAGATATCAACTCAACATCAGCACAAGAATTTACTGACAAACTAGAGTACTAACAATAATCAATAGATCCATACCCTTCTGGTCCTAACAACCATGGATACCCCCCGCTATGGGATCATCCTACTAATTCACCCCCTCCCAGTCATGCAAGCCCTTCTGGCCCCACACCATCACCATCACATTATGCCTCCCACAGTACCACACATTAACAAAGTCTCAGCCCATGCCTCCTACAGCCTCTTGCAGATGATATCTGGGCACAGCTTAAATGGGAGGATTATCAGGATTATTATCCACCTCCACATTGCACACCACTGCCACCAACATTATCATCATCATCATCCTCTGCTTTGGGGCTACCAGTTAATTATGGTAGGGTTGGGAATTTGCTTCCTTACCCATTGAGTGGGTTTTATTTTGAGTGGGTTTTATGGGGAGCCTGGGCCTGGAGGCCCACCGCTGCCTCCATTGTTATCTTTGGGGAATGAGTGTTTCCTGTTGGGATAGTTCAGATTATTTGGTGGAGATTATGCAAGGGAGAGGTATGATTCCAGGGGGTGAATGGTGAGCACTTGTTTTGACAATGTTTGCAATGTAATGGAATACAAGCTGTCCACCCTTTCTCCCTCTCCTAGGAACATATTTGGTGTTGGAAAAAATGTATGGGCCGGATTTTGATCTTCTTTTCTCGACCTTTTCTCTTCTGGCTGATATACATGTGTGCTTGCTGGCAGATGTTTCTCTTGCAATTGATGATGTATTTTCTCTTGTTGTAATATCTTTCTATGTCATATTTGTGTCATCTGTGTATTATGCTCACTTCCACCCTTATTTCTGCACAAGTCATGAAAATCTGTATCTCAGGACTAAATTATATGAGGTTGTCGGCGCCATTATTATGACTCAAAATGATCTGCTGTGCCCAAGTGAAAACAAAAATAATGTTACAAGACATGATGAACCAGGACAGATATAACACATGAAAACATTCAATCAAAGAGAACTACATCAATGAGGGGGAGATGTATTCAAAAGAAGAAAGCGGTCGTTCAATGAATACTACACTACAAACTATCATACCCCTCGCAGAGAAAAAAAAAACACGAACACTGCACTTGTCTGCACTTTTCTAAGAGTAGTCAAATGAGACGTTGAATGAACATGACGTGTCAAGAAGACTGAGTATATGGAAGAAGAAGGACCCAGAGTGCACCAGAAAAATTGATTTGGAAGCAAGCACGGCTCCTTTCCCCCTTTCCAAGCATGACAACGGGATGAGACGGAGTCGTTCCCATCCAAGTAGCAAGGTTTTTCTCCAGGTCAGCCTTCCAATTTGGCTCGTCTGATACACGCGTGAACCCACAACCCGTGACCTCTTTACCCTGGCTATCCACAACCTTGATCTGTATTGTGATCGATTCAGCAGAGGCGATACCAACAGTCAATGACATTACTCACTCTGTGAAAGACCGAAACTCTTCTCTCCCGGCCAGCTGCGTTCCAAACGAGCCGTAGGCTGATACCGTGCTGTCTATACTGACAGATGGTTGGTTTGAAATCAAATCTCATACAATTGAAGCTGAGCGATTGTAGCGGGACCGTTTTGAGGACACCCCAATGCTTCAAGTACGTTGCGAACACCTGCAGCTAGTATGAGAATTCTCTGCCGAGACAGGCAGGGGAAACCGACCGGTTCCGGGTACATCAACATGTAGAAACCCAGATGACCAACCACTGTCCCATAATTCAGGTCCTGAAAGAAGGCAGCAAGTCGGGAAAATTCACTCCGAACAGTATCATCCACATATTCACCCGAAATGCATAGGAGGAAATCTAATGAAGAATCAAAGATATCGCGTTGGAATTCCAATTGGCGTTCTTCTTCTATTGGCCAGGATAGACCAATCCTAGTTTCGTCAATGTCAGATGTTTCTATGCGTTTATTCAGTATCTAACTCGAGTGATTGAGCTGGACAGGACTGACCAACATTATGGGACTCAAGTAAAATGTCGATCCACCGAAAAATAAGGGGCTGTATGATATCCAATGTCATGACGCAGAATTTACCAGACCGAGAGGGTGATTCAAGATAATCATAGAAAGAAGCATGATACGCTTCTATGGACTTGTGATGTGCATCTTGAGGTTCGGGGACAATCAGTACAGAATGCAGCCTCTGGAGCACACCGTATGCACGGCCTTGGGTGATCCCAAGCCAACTGCAATCCCAAGCAAGAACGTCGATGCCAAAACCGAGGGGGCGCACTGCTAGGAGCTCTAAGGTGGTCGATAACATGTCTCGAGGAACTTCTGAAAGGATACGGGCGTAGAGTGCATCAAGGGTCTCGAAAATGTTGTGTCCTCCATCAGACGATGACGTGGATTGGATGACTTGAAGAACCGTCCTCAACCGAGTGTCGGGGTCTGCGTAGGTGGCATCCCCGATGTATCGAATGAGTGTGGATGGGAATATGAACAGGCCCGACGATCGAGTAGCAATGGTGGATAAATCCGCCTCGGATGGCCACTGTTGCACAGATGCTGGAATAGAATATGGATATCTCTCTCGAATATCTGCAAAGCTGTCTTGCAAATACTTTTTGACGTCAAGGCGTCCCTGATCAGAATCAACGAAGACTTGTATTTCCTCATAACTCAGTTGCACAACCTTTGAGGAGAACATACTCTGGATGTGAGGCTCGGGGCGGCTCGCGATGAGCCAGATGAGGGGAGACGTCGGATATTGAAGGGAGAATTTGGATATGAGGAGGATGATCTCACGCTGTGGATCTTGGCCGTTGCATTCGTCCAATCCATCAAGGACTATCAGAACGGTATCGCAAAGCCCGTCCATCAGCCTCTCTTCTACGAAGGGTCGCACGATGAAAGCTTTGAATTGCTCCCGCATGGTCTTTTCGAATATTGTGAGATCGAGGGTGAGCAACTTGATAACATATTGGCGATACGGAGGATATATGACAGCGAGTCGGTGTGCGATAGTGGGGAAGACGCATTTGGGTTTATCACGGTTGTTTGGTCGTGAAAAGAATAGTGTAGCGCCGAGAATTGGAGGGGAACATTTGGCAGCAGTCTCTGCGATTGTTTGGAGGATGGCTGACTTGCCCACCCCGGCTGGCCCATGGAGCCACAAGATCTTGTATTTACGACCGAGGTTGTGCAACCACAACAGTATCCTTTGGGTTATGTCTCGTCGGGTATCGGGATGGCAGCCCGGTCGGTGATCGGATGAATCGAATTCGGCCCCTTTGATGATATTCTCTGCGAGTAATTCCATCACTGTCCAAATTCACCCATGAGCAAAGACGACTGAGAGATGATAATGAATGAACATACACCGTCCCTCGTTTGAATTATGTCCGTCGATCATAGTTGCATTTTGTATCGCAATGTTACTGGAATTGTTCAAAGCCCCACCTGTGAAACTTGAATTGTGGATCACAATCGTATGAGAGGTCCCAGCCGGGGGAGCTGGATTGCTCATTTCATTTGGAGAGGATCCGGCAGGCACATTCAGGCCATTGGATGGATCAATAAGGGGCTGAGTTGAGGTACCCTTTGTATGGTTTGTATGGTTGAGGGATTCAGTTGGGAGATCAGCGCTAACAATCACCTCTTCGGGGTGTCCAGTCGGGGCGCTGGGCGCTGCTCGTCAGTCTAGGATCTCTCATCTAGTCAACCAACCCTGAACTGACCTCGAGGCACCATCTCCGCTGCCATGTCCAGGAACCTTACTCGGTTTCCGCTTCCTCCGTGGTTTGTCTATACAGGACCTGAATAACGAGAGCATGGGTTGTAGTGGGTGGGAGAAAGAAACAATGAGGCCAGTGTTTGAGCTTCTTGAGCGCTTCTTGGTCAGTGTGTCAGTTGTAAATTGATCCCTTCGCACGCCCTGGCAGCTGAGCTGTTGAATACCCAAAAAAAGACACTCACATGTTGTTTCCACGTTCATAGCAAGCAGGGATGTACCTTTTAGTGGCCTATCCATTTCCCGACTCGTAGTCCTCTGTCATGACATACTCCCGAACCGAGCCACCCTCAAATGCGTCGGCGATATATCAAAGGAGAATGTGACCTCAGCAACGTTGCCACTCATTTCGTACTGGAGGTATGGTTGCCGAATCGTGTATTGTGTGAGAGTAGCATACGCAGGTACAAAACAGGTAAGGGAACCATCAGAATTATAGCTGAACTCGAAAATGGCCCGCGTAAACTGGGATCTGTGGCGGTGGGCAACAAATCCAAAGCGGCGTGTTGTACGCTAGCCTACTTGCCCCTCTCGAACTGCGCAACCCATTCGGCCTCGCGAGTGAGCCAAGTATTGGGAAGTACTCGTATCGATTGAATGCTTTTGGCATGTGCAGGGACACTGCCGCTGGAAAAGCCAAGTCGTGCAGACCTCAATCGAGCACGGCAAGGACACATGTGGTTGAATGATCAACGTGATCCGGCTTCATCCACCCCACCAAACTCAGTTTGCCCTTGTTTGCCTCAATCGGCCCCGACCGACTTTTCACTAATGAGAGCATGGGCTGTAGTGTGTGGGAGAAGAAAACAATAAAGCAGCGCTTGAGCTTCTTGAGCTTCATGGCAGTGCGCTGATTGATCCCTTCGCACGGCTTCACAGTTGATATGTTAAGCGCCCAAACAAAGATATTTGCACACTTATGGCAAGCAGAGATACACCTTTGAGCGGCCATATCCTAAATCTTAATAACAGTGATATTAGTTTACCGACTTGTATCCTCTGCATCCTCAGCCGCAACAGACTTTCGAGCAGAATCATCCTCGATTCAGATCATATATCAGGAGATCTGTGACCTCGAAGACACAATTGACGCCCCTCTTATTTCACCCAACCAGCATAGATTTATTCTAGTCATTTACGTCCGAGGTGTCTCCCGGTGCCCTTCATGTTATTCAGCCAATGTTGTGAGCTTACAAGAAACGCACCAACACGCTACAACTCGAGCGAAACGGCGATCCACCGAAAAATAAAAAGTTGTATGACCTCACTGACGTCACGTAAAATGTGTCGGATCGAAAGGGCAAGAGCAGAAGGAAGCGCAAAATGTCAGGCCTGTCACATCAGCAAAACATCCAAAAAAATGCCTTACCTTTTAAATATTAGATTATTTTGTATAATTACCATTTTTTCCCCAGCATTGTGAAGGAATACCATCATCCCCCATGCTGGGA
>QFDT01001908.1:0-22544 GCA_003315915.1 Macrolepiota dolichaula
AGGCTTATCTATCTTGCACAGTATTATTGAGAATAATATTTATGTGAGGCTTACCTAGCCTGCACACATGATGTCCCCGACATCATATATGTGGGTAGATGAGTCTCACACCTCACTCAAATATTGCTTTTAATAATATTGTGAGACTCACCTGCCTCACACCTTGCACACATGATGTCGGGGACAACATGGTATGGGGCCCTCTTACCTCACACACATGATATTGGGGACAACATGTGCACAAGGTCAGAGAGCCTCATACCACATCACATGTGTGAGGTAGATGAGTCCCACATCATGTTGTCCCCGACATCAATAATATTGTGTGAGACTTGTCTGCTTTCCACATATGATGTCCCTGACATTATAATATGTGAGGCAGGTAAGTTTCAGATAAATATTATTTTCAACAACACTATAAGACCCAGCTGTCTCACACCATGATGTTCCTACATCATATGCAGAGAACAGGTAAGTCTCATATAGATATTACTTTTGACAACACTTGATGCTGGGGACATTATATGTGCAAGCTAGGTGAGCTCTGCACCTTGCACACATGATGTTGGGGACATCATGGTATATGAGGCAGGTAAATCTCACATAAATATTATTTTCAATAATACTGTGTGAAAATTATATAGCTCATAAATGGGCCTTATACCATGATGTCCCTGACATCATGTGCATGAGATAAATGAGTCTTACTCAAACATTGTTTTTAATAATATTTATATGAGACTCATCTGCTCTGCACATATAATGTTGGGACAACAGCTCACTTAGCTTATACATGTGATGTCAGGGACATCATGCATGCAAAGCAAATGGGTCTCACATAAATATTATTTTTAATAATATAGTATGAGACTTATCAACTCTCCACATGTTGTCTCCAACAACATGGTGTGAGGCTTATATACCCCACATACATGATGCCCCAATGACATGGTATGGGCCTCACCTATTTTACACAAATATTATGTATTATTGAAAATAATATTTATGTGCAACTTATCTACTTTACATACCATAATGTTCCAACATTATATACATGAGGCAAATAAGTCTCACTCAGATATTGTTTGTAATAATATTTATATGAGATTCATTTGCTCTGCACACATGATGTCAGGGACAACAAGTACCTGGCTCATATACATGATGTCCCTGACATCACATGTGCAAAGCAAATAGGTCTCACATGAATATTATTTTCAATAATATGGTATGAGACTTATTAACTCTCCATATGTTGTCCCCAACAACATGTGTGTGAGTTAGGTAGGCCTTACATTTCACACCCATGATGTCTCCAACATCATGGTATGTGAGGCAGGTAAGTCTCACACAAATATTATTTTCAATAGTACCATGTGAAAATTATATAGCTTATAAATGAGGCTTATACCATAATGTCCCCGACATCATGTGTGGAGAGCAGATGTATGCACAATATTATTAAAAACAATATTTGAGTGAGACTCACCTGTTCTCTGTGCATGATGTCACAGATGACAGCTCACCTAGCTCATACATGTGATGTCCCCAACATCACATGTGCAGAGCAGATGGGTCTCATATGAATATTATTCTCAATAATACTGTGCAAGGTAGGTAAGCTTTATACCATGATGTCCCTGAAATCATGTGTGAGGTAGATGAGTCCCATACTGTGTTGTTGGCAACATCATGTATGTAGTTCCTAACACCCCTGTGAAATAGGTGTCTCACAAATGTGTTGTCCTGACAACACTGTGTGAGGTTTGCTGGTGATTGCATCTTAATTGGTTATATAATAGCGGAGCTTACAATATTATATTCAAAAAAACTATTATAAGATTAATCAAGTATGAAAGTGAATGTTCCAAATTCAAAACTACCTATCCTATTATTATCTTAGACCTCATCAAAATTTGGAACATCACGGGAATGAAGAAGAATGTATGGTGCAGGTGGACGGCCTGGTGCAGGTGGCCAACAAACAAATGGTTTGCTCGAGGGTTTCTTTGCTGATATTGGCCACATTCTATCTGACTGTGCACTTAGCATCCATTTCCATCTCCAAATACAATTGTAAAAAGCTGTACGGATCTTCTCAATGAGAGTTGGGTTGTTCTTGTTGGCATCGAGGATTGCCAGCCAGTCACAATAATATAGGCAAGTATGGTAGTTTTGCACAGCACCAGTGGTCTTGTGGTTAGGTGCAGGGAAGAGCCAGTTGAAGCTTGTTTGCCATTGATCCAATGTTGCATTTTTGTACCAAACAGCATTGAATACTTTGGAAAGGTGGAGATGTTGATATGGTTCCTCATTCGCTGAATGTCACTGAATATCATTGAGTTGGACATGAGAAGGATTAGCCATGCCTCGCTGATTCAGGGATTTCATGGTAAGGTCAACAACAAACTGGTGCCATAGTGCTGAGAGCTGAGAGTCAATATCTCGGGATTGATCTCCCAGAGGTGTTGGTTGGTCCTTGAGATCAGAGCCATCATTTCACACTGGTGGGGAAAGTTCATAACCTTGTTCACCAAGGTCAAAAAGATTAGGTTCCGGTACACCAGTAGTATTCCAATATGGATGCATTGGAGCCTTCCGTGTTGAGCGAGATCTAGCAGTTGTCACTGAATGAGACTCTCCAGCAGCCTTCCTGTCAGTAATGCTGGTTGTTATGCTTGGACCTAGTCCAAAGCCGTGCCAGAAGATGGGCCACTGAGAAGTCACCTCAGCAGTACTACCAGTCGATCCGTAGTCCCAGACTAGAGAACGAGGTAAGCGCCAAGTAGAGTTGAGCAAGACAAAGGTCTTCTTGATGTAACAATGGAGAGGTCGTCTCTTGATCTTGAGCGACACGCAGAGCTTCCAGGCAGGTGTTATATGGTAAGTCTAATTGTCACTGAAGACAATTGAGGGAACAGATTTGCAACGTCGAATGATATTGATGAGAACACGCTGGTTAACAACAATACTAAAGCTAAGGTACACAGTACACTACGCTTCAGTATATGAGGCAGTATCAACGTTTGCCCAAACTAATCAATATACAAATACATGGTAAATAGAGTCCACACATCGAGATCCAATCCCCGACCCTTTCACCGAGGTGTCACTATCTTTAGTGCATGCATAATAGGGAGACTCGGCCTCTGACTGATCAGACGAATATAGAAAGAGGCACAGCTCTTGGGAATGATGGTGACAAGAATAGACAAGAAGGTAGGAGACTAGGACAAGTCCAAGATGACGAAGAGAAGTGGCATACTGTTACAGAATAGAGGAGACAATCATAACACTGGTTCCCTGAAATTTGGCTTGGACCTCCTCAAGCATCATTCCATCAAAAAAAAAGGAGAAAGACAAAGAAGAGATAGTTCAACCCCCACAACAGAAACACGGCACATCAACCTCTCCCTTGACCAGCATTATACGCCTGATAAAAATACAGCCATACGGGTTGTAGGGGGCTCCAGGCAATGGCTCATCACCATCCAATTCTTCTTCTTCATGGGAGTAAACACATGTGTTATAGGCAAGAACATCAAGGATAGCATCAGATTCCTCTGTGATTGGAAGGATTGCCCGCATCAGATCTTGTGATGCAGGCCCATCTTCTGGATGGGCGTGTAGGCTGTTAATCAACCATAGGCATGCTGTTAGGATTTCGCCAGAGCTCTTGTCCAGCAGTGCACATTAATCCCGTACTGGACGTTATGAGGCTAGCTAGATCTCCCAACGGATCCAACGCTTCTGGTCCTCTTCGTAGGACCTTGCTGTGGTCGGATAGGACAGCAGAAATGGCAAGAGCTACAAGTCTACCTGACTTGAAGTCACAGCTGAGACGATGTCAAGTACCTTAGACAATGTCTGGAGATGGAGGGAGAACACCTGGTGGTTCTTGCCTTGTTAGGGCTCGAAGAACTCAACACTAGGAGCAAGAAGAGAACGCTGTCTAGTAGCAACAACACTAAGATTCGAATTGAGAGACTACCTACTTACAAGCTCGCTATTTATCGTGTATTGTACAAGCTATTGAAAAGGTAGTAGTTTGTAAGAAGGAGGGAAAAAACGGAAGTCCGTATCTAAACATAAGATGGGAAATGGCGGAGGTCTGTAACTAAACATAGTACAGAAACGGAAGAAATGGAAGGAAGGGAAAAGCGGGAGTCCGTGCTCCAAAGAGTCCAAAGTCTCTAAATTTAACTGTTCTCCTATACCGGTATTGTTTGTCCGTTTACTCCAAGTTAAGTTCTTCTTCGTCGTGAAACTCCCAGTCTTCCCATTGTGCATCGACTACCATCATGTCTGTAAGGACGTCGAAGGAATCAAAGATAATGTTCATAACAGGAGGACAAATCCACCTGGCCCAATGCAAACACCTATGTCCCCGTAATCTTTGACACGCTTGGACTAAAGTTATTTGGTGAAGAAGCTTTCCACTCCAACAGTGAGAGACTGCCAACCAAATTTTGAACAATTGTACAGATTTTTGTTCAAAGATCCTGGAGCAGGATTCGGGTTCAAGTTAACAGCCTCAGAAGTTGCGCACCAACAATTGAGTCTGCTGCTCATGAAGCATTCAGAGGTAATAGCTATTTGTGTACTACTATCTGCTTTTCTACTTTTCTAATCACATACTAGAACTCGGGGATGGAAAGCCGACGAAGGCCAAGGTCAACAAAATAATTTGTGCCATTGCAAAGTGGAAGGAATGTGCTGAGATCCTTGGTACACTGGACGGTATGTTAGCAGCAGAGGGAATGCTAGCTGAGTTGCAGAAGGTTATGGAGGCATTAGGAGCAAAGATTGTCTTCAAGGTGAAGAAGCCAGTCAAGTCAAAAGGTGTGTAAAACTATCAGATTCAGGTCTCTATGCTCACAACAATCTAGACATATGCAAGGTCTCTACCACTGAACTGAAAGCACTGTCTTCAGAGATAAATGTAGATGACCTTTTTGCCGTTTATTATGAATATTTTGAAATGAATGCGGAGGAGGAAGACGACCAACCCATACAAGCATCTCTTCCTCCAATCTTGCATGTGGATGGCTGCGAAGAGGATCTTGGCATGGAGGAGGAAACAAAAATGCAACCACTGGAGCTATTGAAGGTGCTGGGACTCAGAGGCGCTGTTTTACCCACGTTTAATCCATATCAACATAGGTCTGGCGTCACGCCCTGGGACAATGCAGAGTTGTTTGCATTTGCAGAGAATCAAGTTATGCCTGAGCATCTCAGCCACTTACAGCTATACTGGCACCAACTGGCTGGCCTTCACTTGATTATGCGTAGTTTATTCACGCAGGAGAAAGACCCGGCCCACACATGTGGAATTCTCATTGGGGACAAGGTAGGGCTAGGCAAGACTACCCAGGCAGTCTCGGTAATTGCTTACCTCAACCAATTGATTTATCTACAAAACAAGAACTTACCCCCACCTCACATCATTGGTGAGAGCCTTTTGTTAACTGCTAGGTGGTTGCCCAGACTCAAATGTTATTCTTATAGCAAAGTGTTGTGATAATATGTCCTAGCAGCAACAGGGTCCTATAGAATAGGACTATGGGGAAGCACCATAATGGTGCTATGCACAGTGGTGAGGTGATCTAACACTCACTGGTTTTGTATAGAGAGATAGAGTTAAGAGAGTAGAGATGTATAGCAATAGAGAGGTAGAAGAGTGTATTGAACTGAGGAATACATAGAGAATACATAGGGTTTATATACCTATTCTAAGGAGTGTATTCATAGATGTATCTAAGGATCATATAGTGGAGGAGGTCTACATATAGCATAGGATCGTCCAGTGGATTGCTCTGGACAGGTGGGTCCATGGAGAATGGAGCGGATACATGAGTACTCCACCATGGATCAAATGTGGGTCTCAGATGATCTATCTCTAGATTCATCTGGTAGAACCTTATCTAGTGCAGATATAGACTACACAGATATAGCTCTTATGTGACGAGTGGAGATATCAACTCAACACAAAGCGTCCTTTTCTTGCAGGTAGCAAAAAAATCCCACCACTCCCCCATTTGATAGTTTGTCCTGGAACACTTACTGCCCAGTGGACTAGTGAGTTGAAGACCCTATTGATGCCACATACTGTTAACATTGTGGCATACAATAGCCACATAGATGGGACGTGGTTCTGGGGCCTGGATGGCCCAGTTTCTTCATCTAAATGGCCATCACATTGTATAATTGTGGTTACCCACTCAGTAAGTTTTTTTTTAACAATTTGGTATGATACTTCTAATTTCCCTGAACAAAGGTTGTCTTCTCCAACTTCAAGAAACTCCACAAAGATCCCATCAAAGGCTAGAAATTGAGGCCCTGGATAATTCCAGAGACAAAGAAGAATGTCTGCCTTGCTAGCACAATGTTTGGTCACAACTATCTTACTGTTGTGGTTGACAAAGCCCACTACATGTGCAATCCAGGAAACAAGCATCTTGCTGTCTTGCGTCTTTTGCAGCAAGCAAAAATCAAATTAATCATGACTGCAATGCCTCTCCACACCGCAGGGAAGATGAGGCTTATATTGCCAGTTTCTTTTTGGATTTTGCTTATATCCTACTCAGAATGTTGCTTCTCTAGTGTGATTAGTTGGCATCCCACATTTTTTTGATGAAGCATCAGCCATTGAAGAGAAGATGACGCTGCCAGGCTGCGCAAGGCAAAGAAGAATGACAATGAAGGTGAGGGCGGACTTGCTGAGCAGATTGCTATCAGTTGCCGCCACCAAGGACATTGTATAGGTCATTTATTGTGCCGTGCAACAACAAGTGTTGACTGGGAGGGTAAAGTTCTTGTGCCACTTCCAGAATATAAAGAGATCATAGGCCTCATCAAATTGACACCACAAGAAATGGCAATTATGGCAAAGGAGGGAGAAGGTGCAAAGACAATGTGAGTGTCTTTCAAATCCATTCCATCTCTCTTACCAGATAATTAGGGTCTTATCAGCTGGAAATTCCAAAATTCATACAAAGGTGGGTAATGAATCAATAAACATCTTGCATCTCATCAACTGAATAAATGGAAAATTCCCAGAAATTCTACCTTGAGTATTGTCTGGCAGTAGGATATGCCAAGGAAGATCCTGCCAGCCTGTGGCCAACATTCAAAACTCTCAAGGAGTGGGAGCCTCTCAAAAGCACAAAAATGGATGTGTGTGCAAAGATTTGCGCTCATTACCTCAAGCACAATGATGTCCAAGGCGTCACTTTTGAGAACAGAGAGCCTGTTTTTGTATGTAATCCCGCCATACCTCAAGGTGATATTCGGCACACACGACGCATTATTATATATGCTGAGTTTCCATCAATGGCTCCTCTGCTTCAAAATGTTGCTGTATTTTCCCCTCAATTAACTAAAAATTACTAATACTTATTAATAGGTCCTAAAACTCCATGGTGTTGATAGCTTGGCTATCAACGGAAAAATTTCATTTGATCAACGCGACCACTGTGTCAAGGACCTGTATAGTGACAAACACCCTGCCCGAGTCCTTATTTTTTCTAGCATTGGATCAGCTGGCCTAAATCTTGCTATTGCCGACATTGTCATATTCTTTGTGAGTTATTATTTGTTCACATGTAGCCCATCTTGACAGACCAATAAAGGATCAACCCTGGTCAGCCCAGGACGAACAGCAGATCAGGGGACGAGCCCACCGCCAACCTCAAACAAAGACTGTCAAAGTGATTCATATCATTGCGGAAGATACTGCTGATACTCTTATGTTTGGGGTAGCCCGTGGCAAAGCAACTATGTTTGACGCATTCATGAATAAAGACTTGCAGGAAGGTTTGTAATCCTTTACTTTGTTTTTCTGAACTTAAATAATATTCTTTTTAGATCTGAGTGGGCTTTTACAAGGTATTATACCTGACAATGCAGAGGAAAATGTCAATGAAACTGAGATTGAAAGCAAGACTAAACAAAAGTCAAGGAAAAGAAATGGCCAAAAATCAATTGCAACCAGCAACAACAATGACAATCTAGTAGCCACAGCTGATGACCCCACATGCCCATCAGATGGAGATGTGCTCAGCAGGAAACAGGTTTTGACACCTTCTTCGCCTTCTAGTAAGCCGCCATTGTTTGTTGGTATGAGTGCTATCCTAACTTTACCATAGATCTTTATTCAACTACAAAAACATCAGAGGGCTTGTTCAGCCGTGTGTCTGAGACCCAGAGTATGTTTTGTCCCTTCTGAATTCTATAATATTTATGAAAAATTTCTTGCAGCCAACAGAGATGGGGAACCATCTGATTTGGAGGTGCATGTAGAGGGGGAGTCATTTCTGCGTAAGTAATTTAGTCTATGAAAACACTAGTGCTGACATGGATCTATATCTATACATAGCAGTTGATTTAGATGAAGAAATGCGGAGCTCTTCCCCAATCAACCTTTCCAGTTCAAGTGACAATATCTTTGCACCTCCACGGAAGCAACTTTGTCAAGGCACCATAGGCAATGAAGCCCGCATGTGCATTCTTGCTGGACAAGCCCAGCAGAACACGGTTACTCAAGGCCTGCCAACTCAGACTAAAGAGGTCAAACATTCAACTTCCTATCTCGCAAGTTGTAAGAATTTATCTTCTTCATCCAGTTATACATTTTAACCATACAAGCAGCACAAATTCAAATACCAAATCCAACCCAGCTCCAATCAAAACCAAATCCATTTGCTCGCAAAAAGGTTCCACCACCAGCTCAGCCCCCAACTCCATCTGGAAACCAGATGGCAAGACTTCCATCAAATCCGCCAGCTTATGTCCCTCCACCACTCACTTCCCGGCAGCCGTTGTTAAGTCAAGCTCCAGACTTGCCAGTTTATTCACATTCTTCAAACGTGACAAGAAACACAGCCAGTATGTCTGCAAGTGCACCTGCAAGGCCGAGTATGCCTATTTTGCCATCAACCATGGCTCAGTCATTAGGAAACGTTGGTATGCCTCCTAGGTCTGCATTGAAGGGAACTTGCATAAAAAAGACACGTTGATATCTGTTTGTGTAAGTTTGTTAGATACATGAGAGTACAGATACTATCTCCTACCCTCCTTTCTATCATACTGGAGTTTTGGTCAAATGATATTTTCTCTTTGCATATTTGTGCTCATTATATCATATCCATCATGCTATCACCTGATCTGTCAATTCATCAGTGACTTACCTAGCGACAAAACGAGTGAGGTGCAGATTCTGGTCAATGAGGCACGTGATTTACATAAGAAATTCCATAACCCATGTAATGTAGAATTCCAATATACCATTAACTGACTGGCAACTCTTGGACATGCGGGCAACCCAACTGTGCTCCTCCTTAATCTCACCAACCAGGAGATTCCAAGCATTCATAGCCTGTCCCCCTTCCACCCACTATTGCTGCTCACATTTCTTCCCTTCACCAAATTACAGAACAGCCTTGCTAGACAAGATGTATCAAATTATAAATAAATGACTAAGCTAGTTACTCAGACTACTCAGAAACTCTGTAATAATAGGGGCTAAAATATTAGAAGCAAGGTTGCAAATCACAAAGAGCAGAATAGCGTATCACAGGTAATATTGTGCTTGTAGTCCAATTCTGCCAAAGTGCTATACAAGTTAAGACCTTCCTGCCACCGCGTTTTCTTGGCCTCCTTATTTGCACAGTATATATCAGGGTGCTTTTTTTCAAGGGCAGCTTCTGAGAGGAACAAGTTGTCCACGTGTCAGAACACCCCTCCTGGGCTATAGTGTGTGAGAGAAGCTTGAGTCTCACCTGCAGCTACTGGAACATTGCTGTGTTTGATAGTAGCAGAGGGGATCAGGATGGTGGAGCCTGCAGGAAATTCTACCACTGCCCTGAGGTCATGCAGAACCAAATGACCTCCAGTGGACGGCTGAAAGTTTCCAAGGGCCAGGACAGCACACCAGCCAAAGGGGAGGTTCATATGGTCTTGGTGGGGGATGGTGGCTACTCATGGGGGGAAATTAAAGGAGGCACAGGCAAAAACACTTTTGGGACTGATTTGTGTGACAAGGCCTTCATATGGCTTGTGTTCCATGACCTTTTGCATGGTCTCATAATAGGTCTTGTAAAGCTTGGGGGCCCAGAGCAACATTGACACTGAGGGAAGGAGCTCAGTAAAAAGCTAAAAAAAAAGAGGCAGGCTTACTGTTAGCGAAGCCTAATGTGCGCTTGAAGGGCTTGGATTTGAATAGAGCATCCACTGTGCGCTGAAGGGGCCCAAGATTTAAATTATGAATCCAAGTGGCCCCCTAAGAATAGGTGATACCAGCATCCAGGGTCTTGTATTGTCCCCTCCAATGAGTTTGACTTTCAGGGGGAAATTGGGCACGGCTTGAAGTGCAGGCCATGCGGTTGTAGAGTTTGCAACAGGCCTCGAGATAGGTCAGCTCCTCAGGTTGGCCTGCCAATACTGCAAATATCTGGCCCCTTTCATCCAATAGAGGAATGAGCTCTATTCCTGTGAAAGAGGTGTCATTTCTGCTCAAAGGCACAGGCATTGGCCAACATACCTTGCCAGGGCCAATACTCATAGCCCTTGTTCCAGAGGGCTGTTAAATCACCATGGGTGGAGGGAGAGAGCTCAGGCCAGTGTGTGGCCCTGTTGCTCAAAGGGAGGAGGGGAAGGCGTTTGGACAGCTGGCACTTTAACAAATGATAGCCACACTGTGTGACTGGAAGTTGCTGTGGCTGTAACCCTGTGGAAAGGGCAGTCAGTTTGCCTACAGCAATGTGCTGCTTGGCCTTTGTAGACATGCAAAGGAAGCCATTGATTCCCCTATCAATGGATTTGTTGCGTCAGCACTTCTTGTGGCGGGCAGGGACACCAGAAGAGTTGTCTTCATCACTGGAAATGCCCGGCCCATCTTGGCCAATGAGGCCAGAAGCTCCAGGGGTGGTGTTGGAGGGGGGAGAGGCTGAGTTAGCTGAACATGCAGAGGCAGCGGAGGCAGCTTGAAGCAGTGGAGGGGGCGAGGGGGCCATGGTAGAGGCAGAGGGGCCTGAATAAGGGCCTGCGGAGGCCTCCCTGTGGGAAGTTGAGCTGCGCTGGCGTTTTCATGATTCAATAGGGGCGGCCTCGGCCACTGATGCATCGGCAGGCAGCACCTCAGCTACTGACATGCCCTGTTGCGCCTGGTTATGCAGTTTCTGCTCAACAGTGTTGGCTTTGTACAGCAGCTGGGCTAGCTGCTCCTTGCCAAGGACACACTGCACATACACATTCTCATACTTCTGCCTAGGTCTAGTCTGTTGAAGTTGAGTAGGGACAGACAACACAGGCTGGGGCACTTGCCGTTTGAAACTCGTAAAAAGCTGTCTCCATTGTGTGTTCCTGGCAATTGGCTGGCAGCGAAATTGTGCAAAAAAAGGGGGGCAGCAAGGTAGATTGGAGGTTGAGAGGCAGGGGGAGTGGCAACACTGATGGCAACACCCCTTGTGGCAAGGTGAATCCAAAATGGCCGTATAGGGACCTCCTGTAGGTCTCTGATCATACCCTGTGTGTGTAGACCGAAATCAGTGAGTCTTCCAGGAAGAGTAGCCCTTGGCATATCAGAACAAAATTCCAATCAGGCCCTTTGTGTGAGACCAAAATCGAAGCGTCCATCTGCTGCACCAGCTGAAGCTTGCTGTGTTGTGAAAATAAACAAGAAAGACTGCACTGGTGGTTGAGATGTGTCACTACATGTCACGCATTACTTCTGTCATCTACCAAACAAACAACTGATCCTCACACCTCTTGAACCTATGAGATTTATCAACTAACCATCTGATAGGAAGGGGGCCGTCATTCCAGGTCACTGCTCAAGTACAGTGGTCTGTGAATTGTCTACGCAGCAACCAACAACTCTGAGAATGCAAATGTGGATAGGTGAGATGATGGAAAAAAAATGTAGAGGTGAAATGGACCTGTGATAATGCCTAGATGACATGCAATGGAAAATGGCACTGTTTTTTCTTGATAACTGGATGGATTGATTTATGCTCTACAACTTTGTCTGACATTCTTCAGCAGTTATAGTCATTCAATCATGAGAATAACTAAGCACATACATTCAGGCAGAATCCAACATAGCCTGGCTCTTCAAACACCTCAGATGGGGCTTCTGATGCATTTGTCAATGGGTGCTCAATGCTCCTGAATTGCTTGAACAACCAACCTACCACTGCTTGCAAGTAGAGATGGGCGCACAGCATCTACTGATTGAGGTGGGGATGGCAGATTCAATGAAGTAATGATCCACATATCAGGGGAGGCCAGGCCTGATGTACTCTTGAAATGGCATTAGACCCGGGGGCCACAAATGTTCATCGCAACTCCATCTCAAACACATTGGGTATCTTCGGCAATATGGAAAGTCTATTTAGTGCCCAGAAAGATCATAAGTTGTAAAGGGCGCATATCTAAATGCAGCGAGGAGCCTGCCTTCAAAAACCCTTTGTCAATCTACTCCTTGATGAGCCAGCAGCGTCAGGGTGTCAGGATGCCAGCAGCCCCAATCTCAATGTCGGTGCTTCACAAACCTTTGGCCCTGCTAGCAACATCATTTGTTCATCTGCTAGCCACAGTGTATTTAAAAGCTACAACATATCTGTGCTTGTGGTTCATGACAGCTCAGCTAGAGCATTGAGGTGGGGGAAGGCGGTGGAGAAAGACAATCGTAGAACGTCAACGTGGCTGGTATACCTTGAAGCAACCCCAAGCCTTAGCAATGCCTAGACCGCAAAAGTCAGAGATGGGAACGCCTGAAAAGGGCAACAAACCAAGTAGCCCTCAACTCCTTCACTGTTTGCTCAATGTCTTCAACGTCCTCAATTGCCGGCAGGTGTATGTGCCAAATAATAACGTTGCATAAATCGTGTTGCATCAGATGTATAAGATAACGTCAATATCTCTGATGTCTGGTGGGTTAGCACTGACTTGAATTATAGGGGCTGGCATTTACCTGTGCAATGAGGCTGGATTGTTATTGCAAAGCTTTAGGTTCAGGCGTGATGCATTTGGCTTGGGTGTGTCTCCACATCCACCAATGTTTATCAGTAAATATGGCTGCTAGAACCTTCAAATGAATACACACCCTTGTTTTTTTTGAGCCGTCTGAGCTTTATAGGAGCTTCCTTGTGAGCCAAGCTGAGGGTTACACACAAGAGGCCTAGATTTCCGAAGTCCTAGCAGCAATACAAGCCATAATTAAGGAGATTGGGTGAAGGGTGATGGATTACAACACACTGTTTGGAGTAACCTCCAAGGGCTTTCCTCATTCAAGAGCCTAAAGTCATCAACCCCCATCTACACCCACTACTTTCTTCACACATCCAGAGCATTGCTGAGAAAGCCAGTGAACGCATCTGGACCCTGGTGAGTTCTCTGCAATTGAGGTGTGAGTTGCATCTCAATCGATTCGAGATGACTGAACTCAGGCAGTGGACAAAAATGACTGATGCCCCTTGACCGTTGACTCTGCACTGAGATCACTCAGTGCACTGCGCGACACTGTGCCTGGATGGCTGGACAACGATGTTAGTGTGGTACTGAGACTTACAGTAAGTCACCAATTGTCACTCATCACCCATTAATGTAGTTTCTCCCACACGTCCAAGGTCTGACGGTCACAAAGCACCAACTCTGGTACTCGTTGTTGTAGGTAGGTCGGACAACTAGAACAAACCTATTGCATTGATCATAATATAGTTGTGCAAGATGGCCAAGAAGCGGATGTGGGGATCTATGACTCCCTTGAGGTGGTCTAAAGGGTTACCAATGGAAGTTGTTCAGAAGGCTGAGGGCAAACAATTTGTGCATATTGCTTTTTGATCTGTTTAAGCCACAGAATACTAATAGAATGTATATGTAGCCGTGGTACTGTTACTTCAACCTTTCACTTCCCGAGATAGGAGAGTTGATTGGTATTCCCAATGCTGGGAAGCTCGTACACCAATTGGTGCACAACTTCCCCAAGCTCCAGTAGGTGGTTGGTCTGTATCATGGTGAATGGTACTGATCATTTTTGTACAGGCTCCAAGCCCAAGTCCAACCTATCACTCGATCCTCACTGCCCCCATGTTCGAGCCTGTTCCCCCTAATTACTATATATCTATCATCTCCGATTGATGGCTGCACTCCAAAACGAGGTTGCCCATCAGCTTCAAACACCTCATCCTCCCCGCCAAATTCCCTGCCCCAACTCCCCTCCTCGACCTCCAAGCCCTCCCGTTGTCCACTCTACATAACAAGAAATCCAAAGCCATTTATGCAAGTACTATCAACAAATTCAACAAGATTTAAACCCAAGTATTCCAGGTGTTATACACGTCAGACGAGAATGTATTTATTGGTGCGCCGACAGGTAGTGGAAAGACAGTTTGTGCTGAGTTTGTGTTGTTGAGATTGTGGAGCAAGAGGGAGCAGCCAAGGGCAGTTTGTATCAAGCCATTCCAGGAAATGGCGGATCAGAGGGTCAAGGAGTGGAGGTGGAAGTTTGGGACACTACAAGGTGGGAAGGAGATTATCGGGTTGACCAGGGAGACAAGTGCGGATTTGAGGCTATTAGAGAAGGCAGATGTAGTCGTGTGTATGCCAACTCAAGTGAGTAAACTCTTAAACTTGTGTGCTGATGTGTTTTGTGTTAGTGGGATGTTTTGTCCAGAAAGAAGATGGCGACAGCGCAAGAACATGCAGAACATTGGACTGTTGATTGCTGATGAGATTCAGCAGGTTGGTGGAGAGGTTGGGCCAACATACAAGGTAGTGATCTTGAGAACGCGGTATGTATCTTTCCAGACCAAGGTCCTGACGTGTATTGTCACGTGTGGTGTATCACTTGCAAATGCGAAGGACCTGGGAGAGTGGATTGGTGCAAAATCCCACACTATCTTCAACTTCTTGCCCAAGTACATCTTCTGTGATTGTTAGTTGGATGCTGTTATGGACCCAGGGACTCATGTCCTAGTTCCTGAGGGCCAGAACCTTCTCAGAGTCATCGCTGGACACACCTCCGATTACAGGCTCACACCCCTTCCCCCTGTCTACGACTGTGCCGAGCTTAATGCAGTTCTACAACGAGCTATGCATGCGGCTCCCTACCGCCACATAATTGGAGACAGCAAAGTCCTTAGCATGTATCCAATGTGCTGGATGGCAGCCATTGAGAATGGATGGCGCCCCTATCCAGTCACGGATAATTGTACCACCTGGCAACATCCTTACATGTTCTACGATGAGCAGGAACTTCCTGAAGTTCTTGCTGCGCTCATCGAGTCAGGAGAATACGGCCACCACTATCCATCGCAGCCTTGGCTGTTCGATGATGTGTCCGATGCTTCTTCTGACTCCTCAGAAGATGTGCCACTCCGTGCTATTGCCTCCTATTATCAGGAGATGTCCTCAGAGATCGTTCCCTACGATCTCTCGTCCTCACCCTCGTCTTCCTTGGCCTCCTCATCCTCGTCCGCAGCGCCTACGCCTCAGGAGTCCTCCATGGGCTTCCCCACCTCGTCCGAACATTCTACTGTCTCAGAGAATGATGACTTGGAGTAGATAGAACGTTATAGTAGATCATGGACTATGATCTAGATACAGACTGACTCACTGGACGCCCTGTAGTGTACTAGTAGTTTCTCTCTTTCGATCAATGACTCGGACAGACATTTATGACTCATAAATACAGTAGTACACAACGACCTTGGACTTGCATAAATAGGCGTAGATTACAGGATCAAAAACTCTAAGTTTTTGATTCTCTTCTGTTGTAACTTAACCATTACCCGTCTAATCCAAGATTGGTCGACCTTAACTTCTAATCCTCTGAAGATAACGGACCCATAGCTGCGACGCTTCAATGCTATCGGTTGCTGATTATACTTTGGTATCGTCACTTCGCCAATTCACCTATTAGCAGGCTGGTTAAGGATCTCGGTCCTTAATTAGCTAGGCGCCTCCTAACTTAGGTCTAGGAGCCTGCTGAACCATAACAGATGCTGGTGCTGATGTAAATGCCTCAGTGCTTGCCCATTGAACATGGAGATCCACATTCAGTCCTTCACCATCCCCCATTTCCCATCCTTGATGATTGCCATGTCAAAACCGGCATACCTAGCCACTCTTGAATATTCTCCAACCAAACCTGCCCTTGTCTTTGTTCCCTCGTGCCGCCAGTGTTGTCTAACGGTTGACAATCTCCTTTTCCACTGTGCAGCTGACGATAACCCTGACCGCTTCCTCAACCTGGATCCTGAGGAGCTTCAAAAACACCTGGACCATGTCAATGACAAGGGTTTCATCGAGACACTGAAACATGGCATCAGGTACTATCACAAAGCACTGGACAGGCAGGATAAGAGAATTGTCCAGCAATTGTTTGAGTCTGGTGCGATTCAGGTGCTTGTAGCTTCCAAGGTACATACTTTTACATTGTTGTATGATCCCAAATTGACTCCTTCGCAGACACAGCATGGAGCTTGCCTGTCGCCAGGCACATGGTTATCATCATGGGTGTACAGTTGTACAAAGGCGAGGAACATTGCTACATTGATTATTCTGTCATGGATGTCCTACAGATGATGGGTCGCACGTGTTGTCCACGTGAAGATTTGAATAGTCAATGTGTATTGATGTGTCAACAGACAAGGAAGGACTTTTACAAGAAGTTCCTTACAGAGGGGTTGCCAATTGAGTCACGCCTTCCAACACATCTCCTTCACGATTACTTTTTGGCTGAGGCTGCAGTAAAGACAATTGAAAACAAACAAGATGCTATGGTGAGTCATATTCTATCAACCTTGCTGTACATCTTGATAACAGGTATTGTGATTCATAGGATATCCTGACATGGACATATTTCTACCATTGCATGACCCAAAACCCCAATTATTACAACTTGCACAATGTCAGCCATCAACACCTGTTGTACCATCTGTCAGAGTTGGTGGAGAACACTTTGAATGACTTGGTTAACTCGAAGTGCATTGCAATTGATGAGTATTTACACTGTTACGCCCGGCATACCTGACTAATATCATTGGGCAGAGGATGAGATGGACATTTCAGCACTCAACCTTGACATGATTGCCGCTTACTATAATATCTCTTGTGAGTTGTTTTCCCTTCCAATATGAGCGTAAAACTGATAAAGGATTAGACATTACCGTCGAGGTCTACACCCTCTCACTCAAGGAGCGCACCAAACTCAAGGGCCTTCTCAAAGTTGTCTCATCCTCCACCAAATTCAAAGCTATCCCAATCCATTGCCACGAAGAAACACTGCTTCAGCACATTTATGACTGTGTTCCCGTCAAGCTAGATAGTGTTGACTTTGAAGCTCCTCACTTCAAGACATTCCTACTTCTCCAGGTGCATTTTTCACATTTACAACTCCCACCTGACCTTGCTACCAACCAAGCCCTTGTCCTTGAGAAGATCCTGAATTTGTTATTGGCCTGTGTAGATGTGATGTCTTCCAATGCGTGGTTAAATGCCTTGGGTGCTATGGATCTATTGCAGATGTGTGTGCAAGTGGTTTGGGAGAAAGATTTGCCACTGAAACAAATTCCTCACTTTGAGCTGGAGGTGCATATTTCTTAAGTCTTGTTGGGAAGATTGTTCACTCATCTTGATGCACAGGTGATTAAGCACTGTAATGGACTACCATCCAGTGGATTGACGCCCTCCAATGATGCACAGCTCACAGAAACTCTCACAAAAAACGCGACAGTAACCTTTCAGAACACATTTGGGTTTTTGCACAACTCCATACCTCCAGACTCATGGCGTGCCCAAGGTGTAACGTTGGCATACCTCAGGTCACAATTGATGTACCTTCCCATGAAAAATCCCGGTCAGGACTATGTGAGGACTGTGGTTGAACAAAAGCTTTTCGAGTATGGATTGTCTGCCTTGATCCGATCCAACACTGACATATCACACTCACCCCTAGCAGATTAGGTGTTCCGGTTGCTTCTATCCAAAGTATGTTCACTTGAGCACCCCTCAACAATGCATTTTTACACAAACCATTACAGAACAGGCCATTGATGACTTGACCAGCAATTGCTTGGACATCATCTTGGGATTGGGCCAGAGTTCTTGGGTTATGAGCTCTGTTAACCATTTGTACCACTCAGGCGATCCATCTCGTAACCCGATCCACCAAAAGAGTATTGTAATGTCATGGTACCAATATCAGACGAGCATAAATGCGCTTCAGATTCCTGTCATATACATCTTTGTTCAGGCGGTCAGTTGATTTCCTCTGTGACCCCATTTATCCGTTGATCATTTGTTTAGGTGCTTTATGAAGAACTTCCAGCAGAGCAGAGAGCCATGCAGCAGCTTATGCAAATTTTGTGTGATAAAATCCACGTAGAGCTCCAGGTATCATCCCTCCTCATTCCATGCATGTCCTACCTCTGAAATGTATCCTGCCAGAAACCGCCTGGGGATAACGACCCCTTGACCCTCAGAGCATTGCTTATGGAGTATACAGGCGTCAAATTCCAGTCTAGCTTTTCATTTTCTTACAATGGAGCGGACTCCAATCCTCCTGACCGAAGCCCTGGAGGGGCAGTTAGGGGTCTGGATGCGGTCCTCCAGATACATGTCTACCCAGCCGGTGCACAAGAGGTGGAAGACTGGATTAATTGTGAATTACTCAAGTACGTCACCTTCATCATTCTCCACGAATCAAGGCTCACATAGATCATAGGAAGGATAGTTTGAATTTCCCTGCCTTCGCGAATAGTACGTTGCCCTAAGGTTTTGGTTGTAGTTTCTGACCAATGGATAGATGCAATTTGGGAGAAAATAAGAAGCAACGTGATAGGTTTTACTCAAATAAGTACATCCAGCAACTGGTCCATGGCCAGCAACAGTAACGTTTATCAACACCCGGGTGAAGGGACAAATATCAAGCAATACTCACAATATGTATATGTGGTCGGAGAGCTGGTGGTTGATGGTGTAAAGGTCACCCAGGTCTTTGTTTGTTACATTGGTGTAAGTCATATTCACAATGCAGTGCTCCTATGGGACCTAACAACATGATAGGTTTATTGTGGAACATTAAAGATGGGTTAAATTACTTGACTAGTCTACGAGAAATCAGAGATTGAAAGTGAGGTTTGAGGTTTGCCGTCTCAGGAAGATTGTTCTCTATCTACAGATTATGGATGTATCTGTTAACTTCTTACTCTTGAAACTTACGAACCTGACTATGTAATATAGTGCCATTGCAATGAGAGACATAGTATCAAAGTGGTTCTGTGGAGGCGATTCCTTGGATGCATTAAGTGCCATTGTATACAAATACTGAATCAATGCATTGATAGGGCAAGTGGGAGACTGCCCAGGTATATCAGGAGCTCCTGATGTGGATCTGGACGGTATTATTCCTTTCTAGTACTAGTGCCAATGTGCAGGAGAGTGTACACCGTTCAAAATATAATAGTAGGATGATACATTACATTCAAATTCTGATTCATTAACAGAGACATAATGTAAGCTGTGGGCTTAGCAGGTTTTGACACCTGATGGACAGTTGTTGAGTAACCTAGATACAATATTCTGTAGTCTGTTATCTAGCTAAGGGGCAGCAAGTGGTGGTCAAGTTCCCCTTCCCCCGCGAAAATACGTCCCATGCCCACTGTGTTCTCCTGTGCCCTCAATCTTAGTAAAGTTGCCGTTTGTAGCGACTTACACGTAGATGAAAAGATAGGGAATTTGCCAATAATATCTGTAATTCAGAGTGAATGAAATAGAGAACAGGAAGGGGAAAGATAAAAACAATTCATGAAAAAAGAACCAAAAAGGTCGAGGGCCTGATATAATAAGAGTCTGAATGGAAATCTTATATTGAAAATTTCAAGGGTGCGAATGAAGAAACGGTTGATGAATACAAGAGAATGAAAACTACCATATATAAAAGTTTGGCTGATAGGAATGAAGATACGAGCGCTCTGCTTCTACAAGAGGCGCTGACCGGGTTATCAGGGGGGTACTAGGGTTTATATTAGGGTTTTTAAATTTTGAGGCAGGGTTGGACTAGGGATGGGCAGAATTGGACTAGGGATGGACTAGGGATGGCTGTAGGGATAGAATAGGGACAGGCAGGGTTGACCAGGGTTGGCTGTAGGGACAGGCAGAATCAGCTGTAGAGATAGTCTAGGGACAGATAGGGTTGGACCAGAAATGTGCTTGGGATGCACTAGGGTGGGCAGAGTTGGCTAGAGAAATGTGGGCAAAAAAATGAGATGGATGGCTGGACTGTAAAAATGTGCTGGAGATATACTGGATTGGGCTGGGAGATATACTTAGAACAGATTGAAATGGGCCAAGTAGCACATTTGGGATAGATAAAAAATTGTTAGAGGACTGGTCATAAGAATGGGACAGGGACACAGAATGTTGAATGATCTCCTTTTGGAAATGGTATTGCAACAAGAAATAATACATATATTTACACAGAGCATTGAAGAAATTTACTAGTAGTGTATTGAGTGCACACAAATTTGTTGTCAACGACGATAGGTTGTGCACTCATCAAGCTCTGTTCACCGTGGGAACAGATTGATCTCTCAGTTATTACTGGAGAGATTGTGTAAAATTAGATGTCATGGACAACCAGTTGTGTGGAGATACACATATTGATCATTAAGACTGGCTTGCTATTCAATTATTTATATATGTATGCTGCTATATGCACAATCGGATGTTGTGGATGACCAGTTGTGAAGAGATCAAAATCTGCCATTTGTGGAAACAGACTGATCTCTGGACCATTGCTTATCCACAGCATCCTGTTGTGTGTGTTCTTGCTTTCAGTAAAGATTTAATGACTACACACTCTTTACTACAGAGGTTTTGCTGTCAATGACAGCCAACTGTCCATGCATCAAGAACTGCCTGGACATTGTTTTGTGGGAGCATCAATTGCTCTCAGAGAAACATCCCGGACGTTGTTTTATGGGAGCATCAACTGCTCTTAGCATAACATTCCAGACATTGCTTTGTGATACCACCAAGTGTTCCTCATGCAACAGTCCCAAGGTTGCTCTCAAAGCAATGTCCTCAAGGTTGTTTTGTGAGAGCATCAATTACTCTCAGCATAATATTCTTGGGCATCACTAGAGCACCAATTTCCTCTAGCATAGCGCTCTTGATCTTGCTCTGAATAAGGACCGACAATGTCCTCGACATTGCTAGTTTACATGTCTGCGAAGCAAGAGAATGTGGACAAATGAGAATGAGGGTTTTTGCTTGTTCAAAGAGAGGGAGAGTGGCCAACAGGGTCACTGGTTGTACACGGAGGTGTTGGTAATCTCACTCACCCAAATTCAACGTCTGGGATGTCATTATGTGAACACCAAGTGGATGACACATGAGCTTCCACAGAAACATCCTGGACGTTGTGGAAGTTGTGTAAGCACAGAACCCACTTGTCCGGTGCTGAGACAATGACGTCTACAACGTCAAATTGTGGTGAGTAGTCTGCAATGTCAATTTATGAGTGGCACATCCACAATGGCGTGAAATGAATAATTTACTTAGCTCACCACACTTATCACAATTTGACTGGGCGTACACTGTTGGCTGTCATTGACAGGCAATTTTGTGAGAACTTGTTTACTGTTGCTCACCATGGGAATGGCCTGATTGTTCAACCACAGGTATGTTTGTGTCCAGCCAGTCGTCAGTGACAACTGGTCGTGCTGATCTCGTGCCAGTGTACAGTCTACTCAATACTCAGTTACCCTGACTGGCACAATGAGTTGTTGTTGACAACCAGTCTTGTGGGGATTACAAGCCCTTTATTGTGGGAACATCCTGCTCTGTCCATTCCACATTGTCCCCTGTTGGCAACTAGCTTATAATTATCCTCCTGACTGACAGCAGGCTGCCCGAGTATGGGTTTGCAACTGATAATGACTTTGGATCATGCTCATATCACAAAACACAACAGGACTATATATCACTAGCCCCAACCAAAAGCTACAATGTCGGGCATGGGCCTCTTTTTCTGGCAGCTCAGGACTCATGACATTGATTGAATGAGTAGAATTTTGACCATGGCCATTGCTGAAGCAAGCAGTTGGAAATTCAGGAATTATAGCTGCAACTTGTTCAACATCAAAAAGGACTCTCAGGACCATCAAGGGGAACACCTTTGGTTGATTTTTGGACATGTAAAGGCCAGGGACACTCAAATGGAGTCAAGTGGGGACAACAAGTTGTGTATTTACGGGCCCGTGCATACGTGTACAAACTTATAGTCATTGAACACTGACATCCCAACTCTTGGAATAGATCCAGCCATCTATCCATTGCAAGACAGCCTCACATCCATGCCTTCACTCATAAATGAGCACCCTACACCCTCTGCAACAGTAATCTTTGCTCACACTGGCCCACACCAAGACTACCAGTTCAGACAGAAGTTACGGCAAAAATGGTTACCAGTGTTATGGTCTTGACAATGAACCCCCTACATTGGTTATACAAGTGGCACCTCAAACTTCTCAACATTC
>QFDT01001909.1:0-11118 GCA_003315915.1 Macrolepiota dolichaula
ATCTAATTTTTTCCGGAAACTAGAGTCCTTGTCGACGAGTGCCCAGCAGCCCGAATGCTCAGCCTCTTTTCCAAACGTATAAGCCACTGGAACAACCTATGTTTTTGTTCATTGGTGCCGATTTTCTGGGCTTCACCCTCCTGTGAGTGATCCCAACTCTTCCATTTCCACCCCAAAACTGCGCACGGGGCTTTTATAGAAAATCCGCAGCACATACCCTTGTTGGCCATGCTATTCCATTTATCTCGACACACATTACATACATGGCCGGACAAGTTTTGGCAATCCGCTTTCTTACGTATTACACACGAGGATTCTGAGACGCGTTCTCCACCATCCCAAGATGTCGTGGGGTGGCGTTTCCACATCATAGTCCAAGCCTTTATTATGGCCGACTTGACTTACAAAACAAAGAGAACACCACATGTTACCCCGCCTAAGGAAGCTTCCATTACATGTGGCTAGTTGAGAACTATTGGCCCTGTCGTCAGTAGCCATACCAATGAGAGGCACTTTGGGATCTAGGCTCATTTGTATAAATGGCTCTGGTCTGAGTATAGCGCCAAGTAAGGTGACGTGAGGGGAGGCTCAATGTCTAATCAGCGTCATTAACTCATTTTTGTCAACGTCTTGCTATGTCTAGTCGCACTTTGGGCATGGAAACAGGTATCTACTCGACTAGTGTGACCATATTAATCGTAGCAGAATATGTACTGAGAATGGGTCAAAACTTGACCCTGGCCCGCAGAAAGATAGGGATGTTGTTTGCGGAATTCTCGCACCATACCCAAGGACTGGATCAGGGACAGATACCAACCATCAACCTCCAAGATTTCGAACAGCCCTATTGAATACACAGAATACATTATCTCGTTAAGCATAACCTTGTCTCCTAGACTGCTTCATAACACAGTGTCCAGCAGCATTACGCCGGTGTCATTCTTCCCAACAAGTGCACCAGCGTTCATGTGTTGACTGCAGTACATTCTGTCTGTCTACATATTGCTATACGCCATCTTCCATTCCTTGATTACCGCACCCGTGGATTTCTGTGGTTGAATATAGCCCGGACTAATAACATTCCAGGGTCCAATGCTACGAGATATTTGACAATCCCTCGCCAACCTTCCAGTCCTCCTGTCATGACAAGTTACGTCAAAGCCACAGTGATCTGAGATGGGGGGGTGGATAGTAATGTGTTCATGTGGAGAACAAGTTGGCCGCAGATATCGTGTGTGTGATGTTTGTACACCATCCACTCCGTCAATACAATCTTCGGTTGGTTGCGTCTCTATCACGGCGTGCGAATCATTTTCGAGGTTCAGGCGTACAGATCGATATGACCAGTGACTAATCTGAACATTAACGGGATCACCCATGAATAGTACAAGGACGTGTGATCGAGAGGTTGCACGTAATTACTGGGCTGGATGCTACCGCCCGGATCGGTATATGTGCATGTACAAAATTCTAGTCGGATTACCCGCTAGTGCAGAGTCTGTTATCAACAATAACAAGGATAGCATATTTAAACGATGTCTTTCGACATTACCAATGATCCGACTTTGTGAGATAATGATGTCTTACGTCCACGTGGAAAACATGCTCAGGACGCCACAAAAACATCGCACTGTCTAATCCCAACTGTCAGTGTCAAAATTAACACCAATGCTTTTCCTATCCACAAATATATCTTGTGTGAATCTCAACGAGATCAAAGGTTAGAAGCACAAGGTCGTAAATAAACATGTCGTAAATACCCAACGTGAACACATCAGCGTAGATTCCAACCGAAATGTCCGTGAAAGTTGGAATGGAAGCTCGGGCTTGTTGGTCAGACTGATTACGTCGCGCAGGTGGGGGATGGATGGGATGGATTCTAGGGTGGTACAAGTTGGGACTAGGCACATTGAAGGACCTCTTGTCTTCTGCGGTGCCATCACGATTGAGGGTGTTGGCGGCGAGGGTGCATCGTGAGAGTGTTACGAACCTAGGGAATGTATGTCAAACTTTCCGCGGCGAGATTCTTCATTCCGGGGGATCCGAGTCACACGGTATATTCCAAGCATGGAATAGTCAATACGCGCCTTGTGTTTCGACTAATTGCGGAAGCGAAGAAGATGGTAGTGTAGTGTACCAAAATAATTTGTTCGGGACACATAAACTTGACACCGGGTGTGCTGACATGTTTAGATCACAATTTTTCCGGTGACTACGCGTAGCGGAATATTTATTCCCCTTGCATATTCCTCAGAGCAAGAACTAGATTAAATTAGAAATACAATATACACATGATTAAAACGGGGTATACGTCTTCCACAACTCACGCTCAACCTTGAGCTCATCCGTATACTGCGGCAAACACCTAACCAACACGCTCGTCCAAACCTCCGCCACACTCCTATTCCTAACCGCCCACGCCCCCGCCGTCAACTCCCAATACGACGGAACCCACGCCGCACACTCCCACCCAACCAACCCAACCGGTCTCCCAGACTTGTCCACCATCACATTCTCCGGGGTCACATTCCCATGAGCGAGACACAAATCATACCGCTTCTGTCTTATAATCGAAGCAAGCGCACAAACATGAGGATCATGCACCCCCTCCCTCAAAGCGCAACACGGTTCTTCATGAAACCTATCCTGAGAACGATACGGACCCACAAAATGTTTGGCAGCGATCCGATAGCTGATCAACGCCCCACCGAGGTAACCACAAACCAAACGTCCGTAGGGTGAATGAATATACTGTAATTGATTGAGCCAGTCTCGGAGTGTGTCCGCTATGAGAGTGATCTGATCCGGGGAGAGAGCGTCGAGGGCGGTCCGGGAGAGTGGCGTGCCTGGGACGCGTGACATGAGCAGGAGCGGACCGGAAGTGGGATGTTCAAAGGTATCCAAGACTATCGGAGCGGGGATGGTGGTATAGTCCTCGATAAATTGTAGAGTCAGGGCTTCCTGGATGACGCCCTGGCCGCCTTGTTTCGCGTAAAGACCAAAGGGGAGCTTGATGAGGTCCGGGGCATTGGAAGAAGTGGTGCCAAAGCAGAGGAGAAAGCTGTATATACGCCTGCGGAAGCTTTCTGGGAATTTGAGCCAGAGGCGCCTCCGGAGTGACGGTGACGGCCTGTGTTGTCAGTAGAGAGTAATAATTTTACTGGGAATAATGGTAGAATAAGCAACTCACCTGGGCTGGTCAAGGTCGTCGTCGTTCATGGAAGAAGGAAAGAGAGTAGCTTACATAATCTTGGAACGGAACCGACAAGGTCGCCGGTTTGACAGCGCGCATCTCTCAGGGAAGCCACACGACCGGATTGAGATCTCGAGGCTGCGCATGGGATATATTGCACTGTTGTGGTATGATACATATGAAGCATGTTGTGACAAGAAATGAAATATGTCCAAGAAATGCAATTGTACAAGAAAAAAAAACAAGCTCTCCCAAGAAATGATAGCTAATCGCATAGTCTGAGCATGTCACCCTGAAGAACAACCCGGCCACGGTCTTGGAGCGCAGTGACGGCTTTGACGACCTCTGTAGTATCAAAGTCCTCGTGTTTGTCCTGTGGCATGGCGGCATTGAGATACGTAAGAAGGGCAGAGACCGACATGTCGTCAGAAGATTCGTATGTTGTGGCGAACAAATAATGGAGAGACTCGGAAATGAACGCACGTCGCCCGGCCGGTGAATCTAGATCTGCGAGGCCAACAGGGTGAGGGCGCCGGATAACGGTGGGTTGTTCGAGTTCGACGTCGGCATCGGCGTCGAGGTCACCCTCTGCGTCTGCGTCCTGGTCGTCGTCCCAGGAGCGACGACGATGACGGGAGGGGCCAGGGGCTGATACCGGCGCTGAGACTAGAGCGGTGGCGGGCACACGAGGACGAGCTCGATCACGTTCACGCTCACGATCACGATCACGTTCGCGATCTGCCGAACGGAGCCAAGCAATATAGCGCTCAACATCCTTGGGGTGTTGGTGGTGCTTTCTTCGGATCCGGTCGTCCTCGCTGTCGCCGTCGTCCGAGTCTGAACTATCAGACAGGGGGCGCTTGGACAGTAGGCTATTCGAGTCGTGACGCTGACTGGTACGGATCCTTAGTCAATAGAGGCGGGTAGATTTCCAGATATCATTCACGTACTGTCGCTTCTCGCACTTTGTCTTGTGCTGGATCCAAGGGTATGCGCAGTAGGAGCTGTCCTGCCGCAGCTGAACCCATTTCTGACAGAGGAGGCAAAATACCCGGTTGGGTTCTACCTCGCCGATAAACTTGTCGGCTCGGAGAGTAGCCGCGCGCTGCTCGGCATTGCGACGGCGGGATTCGTGAGCCTGCTGCGGCTCTGGACTATACTGTCTTGGGGATGGCGGTCGTCGTTGCGACTGCTGCTGCTGCTGTTGCTGTTGTTGTTGTTGCGGTTGTTGTTGTTGTTGCTGCTGCTGCTGCTGGTGATGACTGTGGTGATTGGGGTGATTGTGATGTTGGTTTTCTGCCTTGGGCTTTGGCTTTTGACAATCCGCGCGATGTTGAAGCCATTTCTGAACGGCCTGGAGATGATCTGACGAGGGAACGTCGATCCACTTGTCGCAGAGGTTGCAGAGAACGCGCTCTGCATCAAACTTGCGTACGTCTGGGTCTTTGCCAAAAAGGTTGTTGCGCTCCTCGAGCGCGTAGACGTTTTTACTATTCCTATATTAAAATTATTATTGCCAGGACAGATGGCAAGCGCTCCTAGACTTACACCTTTTTGGCGAGACAAGACTTGCGGTGAGCGTCCCAGGGGATGGAGCAATAAGTGGAATTTGGACGGAGACGGATCCACTTGTGGCACGAGGCACATAGAACACGATAAGCCTCAAACTGGGCAACGTATGGATCTGAACGGAGATATTGGATACGTTCCTCCTCTGTGCGCTTTGCCCTACGGCGCTTTGCAGGGGGGTGTGCCAGGGCCTCTGCGGTAGACTCTGGGGTATAGACGACCTGGTGTTGCTGTTGGGCCTGAGCGGGACAATTCTGGCGATGGGCATCCCAGTGGTCAGTAGTAAAGTCGTTGGAGTCGTTGCGGATGGGGACAGCGTCGCCGCAGTGGTGGCATATGACACGACCAGACTCGTACTCTGGCGGGGGCGGGTCCTTTGGATTTGGGGAGGGCGAGAGGGACATGGGGGGGGAGGGGGAAGCGTTGGAAGATTGGGAGAGCTTATGGCGAGGAAAACATATATTTGAAACTCCGCCCATTAAAGCGGGAGAAGCGCATTAAGTAGTACTTAGTATGTAGTAACGCTAATTATAGACATCTTCGATTACCCCATTAGGACGACCCAGTTGTATTCGGACACCCAACTCAGAAGTACGGTAACAGTCCGTCAATATGCTTCACTATTCTCTCAAGTCCGGCCAGCCATTTCCCCAGTTCCCGGTCAAACTCTTCAAGGTCTCCTCCCTGTGATAGCCGCGCATAGAAATCAGGGCGGCTTGGTGCTGCGCGGAGGGCAACCTATACAGTCCTCCCCGTCAGAGTGGTGCAACAACAGAAGTAAAAGAGGTCATTACAGAAACAAGGCCACGGATGACGGCAGAATGGTGTTTGGCAAGAACCTCGTCGTATGTGCGCTTGAAGCACGTATAGAGATCCAGTTCTGGCTCTTGCTGCATCAAGAGCAGGGCCCGGCAGACATATCGGTAGCCCCTAGTAACAATAACATGAATATATGAATACCATATATATATATATATATACATATACATACCTAACGAGGAGGACCACGCTGGCGATGGCGTGCTTGTCAGATGAATCTAGGATGGCCTCGAGGGTGGGGTCGTTGTGTTTGTTGAGGCGGGTGCGGAGACCCTGGATGAGAGTGTCACAATGGGTGAGGATCAGAGGGAGAAGGCGTTCTGCTTACAGAAATGTTCTTGCGGATGTCAACCTGGATAAAAGTAAAGACGCCATGGCCTAGGAGGTCTGATAGGAGTGATATGAGTGCTAGTGAGCCATCGAAAAGATCAAGTATATACAGACCAAAGAGCTTGATGAAACCGTCAGAGGCTACAAGGAATTCCTGGGCAGGTACGCCGTCCTCCTGGATATGGATGTCTGCAAAGGACTGGGATATACATGTCAGGCATATGACAACCCTGGGTATGATGTGTGTGAGTGTGTGTGTACCTTGACATTCTGAAAGGCGGCCATATTGCTACGTGGCAAAGAATTGCTATACGGGGAAGAGTTACTGGTTTGCCAGATGCCTTCAGAGAGCTCAGCGAAACGAGTACGACGAGAGGAACAGACGAGGGAATTGGAAGACAAACGTAGAAGAGGTGAGCCTCTGCTTTTTCTGTCTGACCTCTTGTCTGACGTGAGCAGGCCAGGTAAGCCCCCTAATGCCCTTTGTAACCCTCATAACTCCTGCTCCTCACTCCGGCTAGATATCCTGCGCAGAGTGCCGCAGGCTCAAGATAAAATGCGACAAACAGATTCCATGCCAGTCCTGCCAGCGCAGAGGCTGCGCCTCATTGTGTCCTAATGGTATCTTGTCTTTTTTCTGCTCAGGAACCTGCTCTCAATCATCTCAAATATACTCTCTCTCCGCAGGATCACTCGCAACCGGCCAGGGCACTCGTTTTGTCCTTGCTGCTACTGAGCATCTCCACCGCCGCGTTGCTCGCCTCACCTCTCGTGTACGTCTGCTCGAAGATGCCCTAGAGCATCTGCACCCCAAGCATCCACTCCTCAATACCGAAGAGGACGAGGACGAGGACCACGACGAGGACGAAGAGCGAGCGACTGCCCAGCCAGATGTCATCGACGCCTTTGGAACCCTCTCTATCGCAGACCATGGCATCTCTCGCTTTTTCGGTCCTACAGGTGGTTCAGAGGTACGCTGTCTTTTTTATGTTACATCCCCATCAACAAACTCACGCCCGTCGTTCCTTCCAGTCTCTCCTCCTGGTAAGCACATTACTGCGCTTTCGCCCAAACCTGCTCATTCTCTCCCATAGTCCCATCTGCCCAAGGAAAACCTCCTGCTAGTCGATGGCCCAAGCCCCCAGCAAGAACTCGCCCTTTTTTCCCAATCCTTCCCCCTTTCTCCCATCGGCGACACTGCCGATGCCCACGACCTCATCCGATCTCACCTGCCCCCCTGGAACCTCGCACGCACCCTTGCTGCCACTTATTTCGAGCAAGTGTCTTGGCTCTACCATGGCGTCACAAGGTCTCAGGTTTTCGATGACATGCTTCCCGTAATCTATCACAAGCAACCACCCTTGCCTGGCGAAGATTATTCCAGTCCACATGACCTTGCCGTTATATTCATGATATTTGCAATAGGAGCACTCGTACAGCCAGAACCATCCAATGCAGAGGGAGAGCACTATCACCAATTGGGCCGTGCTGCTCTTGCTCTACAGTCTGTGCTCGAGAAGCCCTCCATTGTCACGATCCAAGCCCTCCATCTCACGAGCATCTACAATGGTATGAGTGGGAGCGATCTCAAGAGTGACACAAGCATGGAGTTAACCTGGTCCCTCATCACCCTCGCCTCACATCTCTCCCAGACCGTACGTTTTTCGTCCTTTTATTTCTCAGCCATCAGCTCACGGGAACTCGTCTAGATTGGCCTCCGTGAGTTATAGCATCCGCGAATTCCCCACATTCCTGACCTCGTGAGAGAGCAGACAGAGACAGTGCCAGGTGGGGCCTCTCTCCAAAAATGGTCCAACGTCGTCGCATTCTGTTTTGGGACCTATTTGTTGCAGATGTTTGGATTGTCAGTAGTTTTCTACAAGTTTTTTTTTTTTTTTTTTGCTAAATTCTCACGCTCCGCAGTCACTCAACACAGGTCGCCCGCCTTCATTTTCACTCGCCTATATCGACTGCAGTCTGCCGGAATACCCTGAGACCAAGGGACAGGACGATTTCAATGCAGTTTGTGCGTAATCATACTCTTATTAAACAAAAAATCAATCTGACTCTGTTGCCAGTCGAAGTCTGGCAGTGCCGCTTCGCATCAGAATGTGTCGCAGAGGTCACCTCCCGCACACTCACCGCCGAGGCTCCGAGCTATGCAACCATCATGGAACTAGACCGCAAAGTCCGCGAATTTCCTCTCCCCGAGGCTTTATCCAATCCCCCAAAAAACGACGTCGCCGCTTCCCTCATGAGATGTGTTCTTGATCATATCAGGGAAACCGGTGCGTCGCCATTCTCCTTGTTCTCAAACTTGCATTTACCTTTAATTCTAGTTCTTATGTATATTCATCGAAGCTTCTTTGCGCAGGCAATCATAGACCAGCCTCTCAATCCCCTCAAGAGCTCGTACGCACCCTCTTTCACAGCTGCCTATCGCGCCGCATCCACCATCCTCAAATCTATCCATGAACAATTCAACCTCTTTCCGATATCTTGTTCCCGCTTCTGGACAATGTGGACTTTTGCTTTCACTGCAGCCGTAACTATATTTCCAAATTAAATGCCAAGTCCGTGTTTTTCTTACGTATCATAGGTCATCTTTGGTACCGTCGTCACCCGTGGTCCACGCTCTCCCCTCGCCCAATCGGCTATGGCTGAATTGGAACAAGCCTTGGTCCTCTTCACCAAAGCATCACAATACAACGTTCGCGCCCTTAAATCTCTTCCGATCTTGTCAAAATTGGCAGAAAAGGCCCGATACGCACTGGAGAATGTTAAAGCATCGTCCCTAGGCCATGACTGGAACATCAATACACAGGTAGTCAAACGTGAAGGGGAGGAGCATGATGAGCTGGCAATTTTTGCAGGGCATACGAGATTCGTGTCTTCTAAGAAAGGCGGAAGCAATACTGGGAGTGAGCAAGGGAGTGATGCTCACAAATCGAGAAGTGCGTCCGCAGAGGCACCAGTGCCTCCTCCGGTTCCTGTCCCTGTGCCGCCACTTCCTCAGCCGCAAACGCCGCAGCAAATGTTGTACACATGGCCACCACCACATCAATATGATTTTGGTTATGTCCCATCCGAACGAACAATGCAGCAGCAGCAGCAGCAGCAGCAGCAGCAAAGACCCGATGAGCCCTCACCAGTATCGTCTTCATCATCACAACAGGGCTTTAATCGATGGGCAGGCGACAGCATCGTGCTTCATCCACCCATTCCTCAGGTACCGCAGTCCACGCCACCACACCATCATCCCCATTCATCTCTCAACGTCCACGGACACGGCCACTACCCACAACACAGATTATCAGAAGATCGGCTACAGAGTGGCGGCTCAATAGAGCTTCATCCACCATATTATCCCGCGCCTGCGAGTATACCGACACATGATATGAATCGTACACATACCCCGCCGCCGCCACCGCCACAACTCGGACTTTCACGATCATACCCCCCTGCATCGAGCGCTCAAAATATCACGTCGCCTGCGACAGCCACGGCTGCTGCTGCGGCTGCTGCTGCGGCTGCTTATACACTTGATACTTATCCCCGGTATGCACCACCGCTTGGTCCTCCTCCATCACAGGCGGCGCATCATCAGCATTCGCAGACGCATGTTCAGCCTCTTCAACACCCGCATCATCCGCACCACGGTGGTACGGCTGAGCTTGCCCACCTCGGTCTCTCGTCCCGCGATTCGAGGCTAGACGAGCGCTGGAGTGAGTTTATGGCTGATTCGGGGTTATTAGAAGGGATTAACTTTCACCAGTCACATTGATTTGGTGATCGGAGATCTCTGATTGGTTTTTCGTGTTAATGGTAATGTTTAAATTTAGTTTTTTTTTTTTTCTGTCTAAAACTGCGGACTTGATGCGCAGTGTATATATGTATGTTTGTTTCGTGACTGGTTTGTATTGTATGACTTTCTGCTCCCTGCTCCCTACCCGCTTTCCCCTCTGCTATTCGTTTAATAACGCTCCTTTGCGTAGATACGCCCCGCCCTCTTCGCTATCGCAATAACTCTACTCACTGAATCTTACTTGTTAATACACCGCGCGCGCGCGCCCCGAGTTGTTTGTCGGGAGTATGTCGTTTTTCTCGGGGTCAGATCAGGAATTAACTTTGATGGGCGGTACTCGCGCCCGGATGGGAATAAGAATAAGATAATATTAGAAGAGAACAGGAAACACCCGGGCTTGTGTGTGTGTGTGTGTCAGAGAAGAGAACCATTTCTAGAACAGAGTAATTCTTGTCCGGATGAACAACGGAGCATCAAAGATGTACACTGGGGGCCAGAGCATGATAAAAGAATTCATACCACGTGAGAGCACATACGGGGATCTCGAAAGAGTTCTTTTTTGTGAATCTCGCTCTAGTTTGTGCTACATTTATATATCGACAGAAGTTATGATAGATGGTTGGAGGGATGTGGTAGGTGGAGTAGAATCATCCCTGTCATACATAGTGCCGATTGAGCACCCAATACCCCCCCCCCTCGTTCCTTGCGATATCACCGTACTCTTTGTCAACCGGTTGTTGATATTATTTTTTTTTAATTTGATAATTGAAAATTTGGACGCAAGTGGTACCTCCCCATGCCAACACTACCCATTGTCTTCTTTAACACATGAGGTGTCAACGCTGGTCAAGAATCAAGTGCTCGTGACATTGCGCCAGAATCACACCGCTTCTTTCGTTTTTGTGAAGAATGAGAAACCCCTATCGTTCCACGCGGATAAGTATCCTTGAATATATTGTTGCCTCCACTCTTGCCGCCCGAGGGGAAGGACTTGAAATTTCGGAGTTTAGCGTGCAATTTTGTACGATGCTACACAAGGATACATTGGGTATCCAAAGTTACCTCGAAAAAAAAAAACCATCAAGGAATTCCAAGACTGCGTGACGACGATCACGACCCAATGAAACTGGACATTGCGAACCCAAACTCTGAAACAGCCGTGATTGGTATACGCCCTCCGACACAGCGGCGTGTCCAAATAGCAAGTGTCTGTAAAATGAACTTGATGTTCCAGAATCAGGAAACCCGCGTCCTCGATAACCTTTCCTTCGGAATCCTTCCTCTTCTTGGAAGGTTATGTCAACCGCCCCTCCTTTCTTGGGAAACGATGTGGACCACGGGGTCCAGGGCTCGTGTGTGTGTTGTCGCCCAGGATACCGCGGGCGGGTTTACGGCGTGGCGT